>CM058042.1:7442103-7457263 GCA_030169165.1 Centaurea solstitialis
TTGTTGGACGAGCTTCCGCTTATGTATGGGTTTTGGGTTACTTTTAGTTAAAGGATTGATTTGAAATTTGGGATGTTACATATGCATAATTATATATGATTACATAGATGTTGTGTTAACAATACATAGCAAGCGACCTTGTGGCCAAAGTCACTCACACCCCTTCGGGATTGTTTAATCATATATGATTACAGGTTTATATTACATGTAATCATATATGATTTTGGAACTTCTAGTCTTGTGACAAATTAATTAACTTCTTGTTTCATCCTTCCTTATACAGAGTAGTGGATCCAGAAATTTTAATGATTGACTCAGAATCACGGTCAATGTCATGTAGTTCGTAAAGTAAGTTAAATATTTGTTTAGAGTGATACTTCGCAACCTTTTTTTCTTCTTTCTATGGATCCCAAGAGAGATCATTCAGTTTTAGTCATTAAATGAGTAGAGCTAAGTTAATTGATATGGAGTATTTTATTTACTACTTGAATTTGTATATGAATATAAATTTTTTGATGTTTTGATTGTGTAAATTAGGTAAGTTTAGAAATTAAAGCCTTAATTGTATTTCTTGAATACTGAAGTAGTAGCATATACTGCAACACTCTCTTTGGGGATCCCATTCCTTTGCTTGTAAACTAAGGTATCACTTTGAGTTCAACCAAAGGTTATGTTTTTTTAATCCAAAAAGACTATAAGTTATTATAATAGTTTTTCAGGAATTCATGACTTTTTTAAATTATTTTTTTTAAACTATTCATCTAATTATTTTATTTTCCAAATTCTCATAAAATTCAGTACCTTTTTAGGTCTGCAAAAATTAAAATAATTTATTGGCCTATTATTACCAAAAGTAAATGAATATGGATGATACTTTTCAATAGCCCACAAATCTTGAATTTGCGTCATCCATTCGTTCGTTTGTTGTTTAAAATTAATAAATTACTCAAAATATATCAAGAACGATATTCCATTGAATTTTAATTCAGGATTTTTTATTTATTATAATAATAACATTGTAATAAATTAATAATATTATTATTCCTTCTATGCTCCCAACACTTGTATACATAAGAGCTAGAGAAAGAAGGATACAAAGCATTGGTACTTGCAAAATCTTAGAAGAATTAATTATACTAATAATTTGAAGATCTCAAATTCCAATAAAAACAATCAGAGTAATTATTTATAATAGTTTACTAAAGAAATATAATAAAACTGCTTAAATTTAAACAATATAATATCTATAAGCATTTTTTTAAACGGCAAGTTAATACATACGCTTCAGTGATATCAGACTTCTAGTTGGGCAAAGATTATTGATGCAATTATGTCTACGTAGATAGAGTGAAAAAACTTAAAAAACTTTTAAGAAATGCATTTGGGTATACATGGTTCACTACCGAGACCTTGGGATTTGAGCAGAGGAGTGTGAGGTGCGAGGATCAAAATCGGGTAGTTGTCGTCCAAACTACGTAGCAGTATAGGTAACCATGATATACAAAAGTCTATGATAAATCCTAACTATTTTTGAAATGTTTATATTTAATCGAGAGCACGCCTATTTAGGGTAGTATTATATACATGACTATATGACATGTATATGTTTGCTTGTATAATATACCATGAACATACTAAACCTTATAGCTGATTAGTTGCATGCGTTTCAAGGATAAAGGTATTCAGACTAAACAAAAGTAGGAACAAAAGTAGGAGGTACGAGAAAGTCAATAAAACTGTAACTTGTTTAATATTTACCATAGCATAATATAATACCGAATGTGGTAGTTTAGTCTAGGCTAGACTATATTTTAGACATTGAGGTCAGATTTGATAATGTTTTAAACTTCCATTGTGTAAATTATTTTAATTTAGAGTTTTAAATTATCTTGTGATTGTTGTGTTGGTTTATTTATTGGAATTCAATGTTAAAAATGGTGTAACATCTTGGGATGAAAAAGTAAGATGTTACATATAACATCGTACATTCATTCATATACATATACAAAAATATAATGTTAAACCACAAGAATCAACAATATAATATAATGTAAGTTATGTAGACTTTTTCCATAATCATTTCAAAATAGGAACCAACAGTATAATATAATGTAAACCATAGAGACCAAATATATTTGTTTGCTCTAAAAACTAATTTAACTTATTAGATTACTTCTTTCTTTATCATATATTTAAGGCTTCTTTGTTTGATTTGTTCATGTTTTATATATGTGTGGAGCCCATGATCTTAAAGCATAATTTAAAAAGGGTAAATTTGGTTTTAATTAGGGACAATAGCATCTCACTTTACAATCATATGCATAAGCCAACTTCCACGGTGTTTTATAGAATTTTTTGGACTTGTGTTCCTTGTGTTTTATAGGATTTTTTAAACTTGGTTCCTATAAATTTTCATAGCAAAAAAAGCTTAGTGGTATTAAAAAAAATGCCTTATTTTGATCTTCGAACACTGGCACTATAAAAAAAATCGTTAAGTTAGGGATGTTTAATTTATTTTCAATTTTTTTAAAAAAATTAAGTAATATGAAATCTGCTTGAATTACAAAATTTCAATGAAATCTAAAGAAATTTGAACGAAACTCAAGATACCCTATTTTTATTGAACGAATTTCATTCAACCAATTTATTGAAAAGATGTAATTAACCTACCCTATTTTTATTGAACGAATTTCATTCAACCATTTGGTTTGCACATGGAATTGAATTGATTTCCATCCATTCAATCATATGTAAATGTCATATTACGTTTTTTTGAAGACTTAAATCTCTTTGAGTGGGATTTCTTTTATTACGTTAGTTGACGGACAAAATTACAATATATAGAATGAGTTTTATCTGTGAGCCATGTTTTTAATGTGAAACATGTTTTAATAAATGAAGTTAAATTAAAGGTACTTGAATGAAAATGAAGTTAAATTAAAAGTTAACTTATCAGGCTTAGAATTATTATCACAATAACTATTACTCATACAATCTTATGTGCCTGTATATACACATGCACATGTGATTGGGCTCCAACGAGAATAAGAGTTACGATGAGAATGTAATAACAAAATCTTCATATATTTTTCAACTACAGTTATTTATCTATTTTGATCATCAAAACTAAAACTTTAACATATTCATACACAATAATGATATGATTAAATGTATGTAAAAGTTGGTAAAAGTGAAGTTAAATTTAAAAGTCAACTTATCCAAAGACTCATAAGTGTTCTCACAGTTTTTACAATATTATCATTCTCATAGGTTCCAAATCCCACATCTCTCTCTCCCTCTCTCTCCTTCTCTCCCCCTCTCCCTCTCTTTATGTGTGTGTATGTGTATATACACATACATACCTACACCTGCACATACAAGAGGCAAGTTCATTTGAGAATTTTAAGTATTTTGAGAACCATTAAAACAACATGAAAATCATATGTATTGAAAATAGCTAAATAGATAATTCCATATAACCAAAAAACTATTGAAGCCCTTAATAAGTAGTTTTTTATGTAAAATATACAATGTTGTTTTTATGTCCATCTATTATAATAATTTTATATATAAAACAAACATGTTGTTACATCTTATATAAAACATACATAAACAACAATATCATGATAACCTAAAATAAAACTTATTACATGATCAAAATTGGCTTTCAACAACTCTTATTGTCAAATACATGATACAAGATATTTAAAGTAATTACATATATTTTTATTAAAAAAGTGATAGTAGGAGGGAGGGGGCACACAAAGTGGTGGGTAAGGATGGTGGAGACATTGTCATGTGATAGAAGGAGAGAATAGCGCCTTAAGACTTGTTTTTCCTCTTTGTGTTTTCATTCCCTCCCTATTTTCTAGTTTTTATTTTAACATCTTCCATTGTCAATTATAAAAAATATGCTACATATTGTAACACGGGTCGAAAAATTGAGTTATAAAATGGAGAAAGAACGGAAAATGTCGTTATGAGTTATTTTTATACAAGTGTAACTGAAACTATGTAAATCAATTTTCATGGTTATTGGTTTTATGAGAAAATGTCACTATTTCATGTCTTCTGTTATTGAGATCAACGATAGATAAATCTATATTGAAGATAAAAACGATGTTAAAAAAATAAACTTTAATGCATACAATACAAGCTGTTACAACGTAATATATAATTCTAGAATCATGTTCCAAAAATTGTTTATCTCGTAAATAAAAGCTAAGTGAGGTATGGTAACATGTTAAAATTAAGGTAAGCTAAATTCTTTAAGCAACGTTAATTGTTGATTTATGTCAAAATTCTCGTTAACTGTGTGCTTTTTGCTTTTTAATTCATTATTGATGATATTTCTCATTAAGTGTTCAACACTTGTCTTCATTAATGAAGCCATTACCAATGAGTTTGTCCATGGTGTTGAAACTTCTAACTACCACATTATTATCAACCAATACAACATGTCGATCATAAGATTTATTGCAAATGGATCTTTTGTGACATCCACGTAAATTATATATATATATATATATAACTCAGATGAATAATTATGTAATGTACAATAATTTTGGTCTATTGTCATAAATACAAACTATTATAAGTTTTAATAAAAATAATAATTGAGAGATAAGTAATAGCTGTAAAATTTTCTGTTCATCAAGGAGAAAGAAATAATAATAACAATAAGTATATAAATCTACCTTTGTTGTTTAAAAAATAATAATACATATATAAATATAAAGTACACATGTATAAAAAGCAATATAAGTTATGGTGATAATAATGATAAACAACTAGATAATTTTAATTGAATTCACACAAATCAATTTATCTATTGAAGCCGTCAAGGCCGGAAACGTCGACTTGAAGACGCATGTAATTAAGGAGATGGTTGCTCAAGCGTATATTTAGAAGACATGGTCTGCCAGGAACAATAAGGTCTTCAACAATATTCAGCCAAGCCCTTTCAGATTAGCCAACAAGGTTCGGGATTGCATTTTCCTTTAGTTAAATAGTAGAGGCGACCTCTGTAATTTAGCTGATAGGATGCTATGGGTTTACAACTCATTGGACCTTTTGTAATCCTTTGATTTTCCCTAACTCTTCGTTGAATGGTTTTAATGCATTTGCTGTTATAATTTTTTTATCTATGGTAAAAGAATCAAATAAAGCAGTAACAAGATTTACTATTATGTCTAAAATTCTAAATGGTTTGAGTTGCATACCATTTTGAATGTATAAGTTAAAAAATAGATAAATAGGTAATAAGTTGGATATATAATTAAATTTAAAAAAAAACAAGTAAAAGAAAAGTAAATCAAAAAGATGTCCAAAGTGTTGTGGTGGAGTGGTTGGTGTTTGGAGGATACATACGGGCTACTGCCCACCCAAGTTCTAATCCTCCAATGCACAAACTAAGGACATTGGTCAATTCCTTTGTAGCTCAACGGCTGGTAACATCCTGAGGGGGGCAGTGGATGGTATCCCTGTCTACTTGGGTTCGATTCGGAGTGGGAACATGAGGCGACATCCCAGTTCATGGGTCGACCTTCAAGACTATGGGCCGGTAACGGTTTCCATGGTCGAGAGGATTAGTCGGGTGCCCGAATGGATCCCGGATACCTCTTCGACTTCGGTCGAAGCGTGTGTGTTTATCTGCCATCAAAAAAAAATCAAAAAATTTTATTTGGGTTTTTATTGAAGTTGGTAAGGATGGTAATAACACAAGCAAGGTGGCAAATAGTCATTGATCAGCTTTTATTTGACTTTTGTTGGCAATGTTATTGTTATGTTAGTGGAAACCCATTGTTTTCCCAACTTAGTTTATGTGTACAACATCTTATATACAACTTACAACTTATCATTTAAAAAATATTTTATTTACACCTTGAAAAATCATGCATATCTTGCAAAATGAATAAGTTATTTGGATGATAACTTTATCTCTATGTGTTATAAAATATTTATTCATGTTTTTAAAAATAATTTAGATAAAAGTTTTGCTAGTTATTATAGTACGTTATAATGAGTTAAGTTTTTGTGAGACCAAGCCTTTTCTGTGAAACCGGTGAGACCAACATATTTTACATGAAACTTCACATTAAAACATTTGTGAAGGTAAAATAAATTGAACATTCATCGTTAAAACATACTAAAAAACACTATCGAATTTTTTTTCCAAAAAGAGGTAAAAAACAAAACCTTCACAGCATTTTTCTTTGTGAAGGTTTGCATTATATATATGTAACCTTCACAGAATTTGAGCTGTGAAAGTTTCGTTTTTACCTTGTTTTGGATATTTTTTTGCATCGAAAGTGATTTTTAGGTTTGCGTATTCGAGTTTTATGTACATTCACGGTGTTTTTTTTGTGAAGTTCCATACGTTAAGTATTGGTCTCACGCGGTCTCACGAAAACAGTTTGGTCTCACATGATCCTAAGTCCATTATAATATCTAACATGTATCATATTACTAAACGTGTATGTGATACGAATGAATGTGAAATTTAATTATGAAAGAAATTTAGATTATCTTAAATTATTTGTATGATTTTATGTAACTTTGTAGATACATCATCAATTATGAGACATGGTTTCTAAACATATCAAAGTGTTTTGTTATTTTTTTCTTCTTCCAAACTACATATTAACAATTTTCAGACATTAACGCCCTTGGTAAACACCAGAAAACATCATTTTCAAAAAGTCATATGGATTGAATTACTTTCTTTTAAAAGAAAATATGACCAATACAATTGAATGACCAAATATTGTAACCAATAACCAAAATAGATAACCAAAGATAGATGTATCCTTTTGGTTTTTGTAATGAAAAATATTTATTAATGTAATGAAAATTATGTTAGCTTCAAACACTACAAATAATTTATACAAGAAAATTAGATGAAAATTAGATAAAAACTTAAAAGAAATAATATGATTATACTAGAGCATCTTCCACAACTTTTTTAAAATAGAGAGAATCAATTTTTTGTTCTCTAAATTGCTCTAGCAACATCCCTATCTCATTCTACTAAAATAGATAACCAAAGAAAAAACTTCCAATATAAAATATTCTCTATACCTTTGGTAGGAAGAGAGAGAAATAAGCTTATTGGCATCACACAACTAGTGAATATTTAAATAATATAATTGATGGTCTAATCTTCAAAATAGAAAATCCGTTTGAGTTGAATTAAAGTTATTTTAGAGATTTTGATTTTTAATTCTATATTTTAAAGATATTTTAAAAAATGTGTTGGAGATGTTTATGTATAATTTAAAGATTTGACTTTTGAGTATGTAAGAGATAAACCTTTTGTTAGACCATCTCCATTGGGGTCACCAGATGTTACACTAAACATCAAATTTGGTGTAAATGTTACTATTCACATCTCCAATGAGGTCACTACTTTTCACACTAAATTTAGTGTGATGAATAGTGCAACACTAAATTTGGTGTAACACTATTTCTTACACTATTTCTTACACTATTTTTTTACACTACTTTTAATATAAAAATGATTTGGTATAAAAAATAGTGTTACCCATTGGAGAAGATTTAGTAATAACACTAAATCTTACACTATTTTTGACATTTAGTGTAAAAAATAGTATTACCCATTAGAAATGCTCTTAATGAGTGTTGATAAAAAAAAAATGAGCTCCTTGGTGTCAACCTACTTGTAAATATACATGTCACATCAATTAAAATGCCGATGACTTTATATTTTACATTAATCATTTTTTTTAAACTATTTAAAAGCAGTTACAACCATGTTCAAAGACTCATTAAATGTTTGTCATAATAGTAAGAAGAAAATTGACATTTCCATACCTCATTAGTTGAACTAACATCTTTTATTTTTAGCAAGTGATTCAAGCATATTAATATGACTTTGACATTTGGTTCGTGCAAACCATTCTTTCGTAAAAGTTTCATATTTAACGATTTAAGTTCAAAAAGTGCATCCAACGTCTTCATCGTCAATTGTACACCATCACCATTGGATGCATATTTTAACACCGATCGAATAAGTTGTTCCAAGGCGAATCAACTTCAAAAGAATTTTAGATGAAGTCTTTTTGAAAAGATTGAAACAACTGTGAAAGAATAGCAAAAATGATTTGATTTTGGGAACCATTATCCCTGAAAACAAGCACAATATGCCAAACAAATAATCAAAGACAAAAGAATGATATGATTGCAGAGATGGTATAATGGAGAATAAAATAGAAAATAAAATAAAGAAAGAACAACTGGCAATCAATTTCATGTTCCACAAGTACTTAACACAAGAAACTATTTTCTCTGCAAAAAGTTAATATAATTTGTGGAAGGTTTTTCATTCAAAGCAATATAGGTCCCTCCACCTTCATTTCCAATTTCCAATTCATTAAACACAAAGTTTTAACCATAAATCAACTAATTTAAACAACTTTAATTTGACCCATAAAAGACAGGTACATCATCACCCATACCTTCATATCTTTATAAAAAAACACTTAATTATTAATCAGTTAATAGGGTATTTTTGCTTACCTACAGAATTCAAAAACATTTAGCAATAATGTAAGATTCTAAATAGCAAAAAGCATGGTTTGATGGCAAGGCCGTTGCATTTTTTCAAGTTGTGACTTATAACGACAAATCTCTATATAATATATAATATTACACATATAAACATATTATTTTCTACTATTACTCATACGAGTCAATGACAATAAGCAATTTAAATTAGCTCATATATTTAAAACTAACAAAAACACATTTAAAGGGAAGAAAAAAATGAAATACCACGTTAAAGAACTAACATTAGCCCATGGTTCCCCACGGGCTCAACATGACATAATTGATCAGACCAAAGCCTTGTGCCACGACGAATTGGATATTTTTAGTTCTTATTTATTCGTGATAGTGTGAAAAGGGTTCGGATATTAGTTTATGTGAGTGTAATACTTTTTTACATATTGGATTGTCTCTCTAACGACCTTGCTTTTCGAAACAAAAAAAAAAAAAAAAACAATATAACATGTTTAGCCATTTATGTTAAAACATAAACTTCAGATTTTTTTTTTTATAGAAAACTACATTAATCTTTCATCCTGGGTTTACAATTACATCATGCGAGCACATATAGGGTATCTCTATATGTATATTCACTTGAATACTTGTATCATTTTAGACATATTGTAAAGTTTCTAGAAAACAACTTTCCAAACGTATTTTGCTTTAACTTGTACTTTTAATTAAATTTCAAACCCGAGAATTGGTCCCCATAACCAAATTCGAAAGACAGGCTACCCTAGAAAGAACTAGGCCCTACAACCATTTTTACTTAAATGGTCGTGTCCAGATCAACTAGCACCTCAACTAATCCCATTGGAGTATGAAAATAACAAGAAAAATCTCTAATGACACTCAAACTAGCGATCATATATGATATATTTCCCTAAAAACATAGGCTTTAGACACATCAATTTCATGACGACTTTGCACCCTCTTAAAGATGGTGGGATCCCCCCCTCGAAACCAATCAATTTTGGCCAAATTACTCGACCCAACGAACATATATTCAACATCAAATCATTAGTCTAATCCTAAACAAACTCCTCTAAATGGAGATATGTTTTTGGAAACTCAAAGAGTTTAGAAGTCAATGATATCATTGTTACCAAATAGGTAAATGATGTTGCAAGCAAACTTTTTTGTATTATTGAATCAGCACCTGTAGTACTGACTACTCACTCATGCATGCAACAACATAGTACTGACCCCTCCTGGCCTTTTGCCACTACTACTATCCCATGCATACAACCAAATCCAAGGAAGGTACAATCATCGATGCATATCGTGCAAGTCATATTAACAGTTGAAAAACGTACCTGCGTGAAAAGAGCAGAGGGTGACATCATCAACGAGTAAATATCCACACACGGGACCCATTGAAATAAGGGGTTGATCGTGGATCTCATTTACAAACGGACCTACAAGAAAGAGAGCGTATAACCAAGGAAGAAAACGATATAACACCGAGCATAAATGATAATAGTTATACAGGGTCCCATGAACCAACTAATAGTGTCTGAGATTTCATCATGAACCAGAAAGAACACATGGAATTAATCCATGGAAACATCATATGACCAATGTTGTTGATGAACATGCACATAGGTACAGAGGTTGAACTTTCACTAAAAATCAATAAAGTGGGCATGGGCACATTGATTAGGTATGTGCAAGTGCACCAATCTATTGATTATAGCCATTGGATGGAATCTGGTGGTCTAAGGTACAATCATTCACTCCCCATTGGGAGTATTGTTTGCAACAAATATGAAATCTTGTTTTTTGTACCATAAATCATATATATTCCCTTCCCATTTTTTAGCCCCCCATTCTGGAATGCCACTTATGTTGTCACAGAAAAAGCAAAGGGTACAAGGGGGAAAAACAAGAAAAAGAATGTCATCTTTTTTTTTCTTTCTTTCTGAAAGATGATGAGTTCAAAGCAATACCATTATATTTTGTTTTTTCTCTTTTACTACCTCATAGGTGAAAGTTGTACCTTGCTCTCTGTATTTGTCAATTTCTGCTGTTCAAATAAATAATTCAATATTAAATGAGAAGGGAGGACATATATGTATGGAACACAATATCTGAGCAGACCAAGAAAATAAGGTCCTTTTTTTCCTTTTTTTTTTCTTTTCAAAAATATGATTAAAATAAATATATATGGAGAAATCCCTCTTTCTTATTTAACAATCAAGTAATTCAGAGCAAGCAATAACTGGCTAAAGATTCATCTTCTTTAGTATTTGTCAATTTTAATTGTTTTTGCTTTATCTTTCAAAATATTTGAAAGAAAAAAAAAACAAAACAATGTTGATTTAGAGAGCTAAACAATAAAATGGGGTTCTTTTGCCTTCTCAAACAGTTAAAAAGAAAAAGAAAAGAAAAATGAAACCCTTCTTTGTGATAGGTCTGTCAAAGAAGATCTGATCAGAGAACTTAAAAATAAGCTCTGTTTTCCCACTTTATATTTCCAAATATATCTCAAAGAGTAATGATTAATCAATTAAAAATATAAAATACATAAAAACTAAAAATGAGCCTCACAGAATAAAAGCAGGTATACAAGCACCTGAGCTTAACCTCTTCTAATGTAGTGGGCCCCAGGTGGGGACAGATTTTTTAGTGCTGATCTGTCTCCTTCAGCTCTCCAATTTTAATCTTGTTCAAATTCCTACACTTCTCTTTCAAATGTGTCAGTCCAAATTTCTCCTCTTCTTCTGAATCTCCCTGCCCATGTTATCTATTATCAATCATGAATCAACATTGGGCTGTTAAAATACACACAGCTAAAGTAAATTCATTTTCTTCACATTATCAAAAATATTGGTCAAAATGTCCAGATGTGGTCCTCTTTTTCTGTAACCCAATAAAAATAATAGATCTTTAAAAAAAATACTCCTACCAATAATCAATATTTGATAATAATAATAACAAAATTTTATACATCTGCTAGAATCTAAATACATTGTTAGAAATTTTTTAGGATGATATATGATTACTCATGAACAAATACTCATTTTCTTGTTTCTTTTGTATACAGTCTGAAAAAAGACATGTTGAATTTCAAAACCAAGTCAAAAATATGAATAATTACAATAAATATGAAGAAAATTCACATGTGCATCCAGGGGTTTCATAATCTTCACAGGAGAGTAGCAAAGTAGGAGAGAATGCTTTGACCAGTAAATGTATTCACACTTGAAGATTCTGATATAAATTTGACTAGGAGCTTTGTTTCTGTGAAGTATTACAGATCAGCAGACTTCATTTTCAAATAGACCCCTACCCACTCTTGGGCTTATTGGTGCAATGACAGCAATATCATAATTATTCCACAGATTCCTTATATTTTCAAAATTTCCCTTTTTCAAAAACATCTACACACTGGATTTTGCCTCTGCATCTGTGTAAGAAGTAACTAAAAGAAGTATTAAAAACATCAAGTAGGAAATTCAATATCTTTTGCCTGCATACCATCAATGTGAATTAAATCATTTGCAGTGATACCTGTTACAGGTGGTTTATGGAACAGAGATAAAGACTGTATCTTGCAGATCTTTTGAACCTGGTTAGTCACAAGACTCAAAGCTAGCAAATAAAGCTAAAATGCCAAATAACATAGAGTTAAAATGGTTTAAATATCTCAGTTCAATGCATGAAAATCCAAATTTGAATACATTTACCATCGACACAGAAAACAAAAACTCATTTATCAACAGACAGCTAAATGTTTTGGGACCATTCACAATATACCTAGACAAATTATAGAAGGCTTATCACCACAAATTTGAAGCTTGATGTCATTAGTATTGGTTAGGTTAGGGACCACCTAAGTTTTTATTTTCTGCAATGCAACGTGCCACCAATTAAAAAGTTTCCAGTCAAAACATGCAGATAACTAAAAGGACACCCTATTAAAGTGGGACATCTAGATTAAAGAAGCTTTACATATGCCATTATTCATGTAGGACAACCCAGGTAAATATAAGCTTGAGGCAATATCTGAATAAAAAATGTGAAACATGGAACTTGGATCCATTTAGCTCCCTTAAGGCCACCATAAGAGCACCCCACACGTCAACTCAATATTCATGGAGAAAGGGTCTCACTCCGTCACACCTCATTTTCATAAAGCATGTCTCCAGATTCAACAGCATAACCACAATAATGAACACGAATGGCACACAGTGAGTAAGGCCACCTCAATAACAACAACTAAAAACAGCAACCACTCGGTGGAAAAGCAACATGTGAAATCTTGTCACCTCTTTTAGGCTTGATTGCAGGAACGTGAACCAAAGTTGGTATGTCCCCTTTGTGACGGCAAGTGCAATGGGAGTGTCTTCCACTACTAGAACTGTAACCAGGACCATCTCATACGAGCTTTAGCCAAAATTTAATTGTTATGCTAGAATGAAGCTAATGAATGCATCTGAATACAAATCAAACCAAACACAAATACATATAAACGACTTTAATGCTCATATACTACAAGTGAATAAAAAGACATTAAAATCACAATCTGAAATCAGTGAAGCCATCAATCAATCAATGTGAGATATGGAGCTACATGGCTCCTTTTACGCCACATATAATATACAAATTGTTTTGGCACAACTGGCATGGCATATATGAAGAACATAACGGGCATATCTCAAGATTTCGAGAGGGGAGGAATTGAGATTTTCTTTGATTCACAAAAGCAGGACCATCCTATTATCTTGTAGTTCACAACTTTCCATGGACCTCGTAGCTTCTGTCGCTTTCTTGTAAGGTAGGTACATGTCCAGCAAATAGGATTCCTTCTATTCACATATTCTTTTTATATACATTCTTATTGTGGTCTAAAATTCTAAGATCTAAAACTAAATGAATATAGTTAAATGGTTGATGCAACTTTCTAAGAGTTATCAATAACCATAGTATTATATAACAAGATCTAACAAGTTTGTATCTTTAATAACTTTATAAATTAAGATTTTGCAAATTGACTTCTGAAAATAAAGATGTATCTTGAATCTGAATGAATGAGTGTGTCATATGAAATATATATGTGTGTGTGTGTGTGTGTATCCACAAAACCACCATGGTTAAACAAAATATAGGATCTGATATACAAAACAAAGCATCATCCACTGATATTTATTCAACATGTAAATGACACACAAACACAACTGAGAATTGAATTTCAATCCAAATTTTGTCATCAGATAATAGCACCAAATTCATCATAAACTAACAAAAAGATAAGGAAGACACACAAGATAAAGAAAAGAAAAGCAATCATGTCAACTCCTATAATTGGCTATCATTTTTCTCTTTGGGGAATTGGAGATGTTTGAAATCATGTATGAAAAAATTACTGTTAATAGGAAGTCACTACCCACATAAGGATTCTACAAACAACCATCGTAGTGGTTAACAAATAGCAAAAACTCCATCACAAGAGAACATATTATATGTTTGAAGGCTAAAACATGCTACAAACTTAGGAAGCATGTGGTTCTGACCGGTTTCCTTGCCTTTTCTATTATATTTTCCAGAGGTATCGTCCTTTTTCCCAAACTTAAGAAGCATTACAACAACAAGCATCAACAGATACTGCACTTGAGGGATATACTACGTAACCTATGAAAGATGTAATGCCAATTGGCATAGCGTGTGATCAGGCAGCCTATGTCCATTGAAATTTAAAGTTAAAAAAAATTCAGTAAGATCCCATGAATATGACTACAGGTGATATGCAATCTACCATCACCATTGCACCACGCGCAACTGATGGCCCTCTTTCTTTGCTCATCTAAATTATGGCTATTGGTGATAACATTGACAATTTGACAACCTAAAGAGTTTGCCCTCTTTCTTTATCACCAATAGCCATAATTTAGATGAGCAAAGCAAAATTTGCTCAAAACATGATTGTCAAAAAGTGAACAGAGGGACTATGACAAAAACCTAAATTAACGAAGTCAAATCAGCAATCTGTATGTCAATTTCTTTAATACATATGATAAAGTATCCAAGGACGGTGCTATTCTGAGCCCACATCAAATAATAGAGTTGTGATACATCCAAAATCACAGAAAGTCGAATATGTATTGCAGTTAGCAAGCAACAAAAGTGCAACTTCAGTTGAAAGTTCTAATTCCCAAAGGGTAAAGAAATTCTACTCAATGGCTATCATTTTTTTTCTTTGGGGAATTGGGGGATGTTTTAAATCATGTATGAAAAAATTACTGTTAATAGGGAAATCACTACCCACATTTAAGGGGTTCTACAAACAACCATCGTATTTGGGTTTAAAAAATAGCAAAAACTCCATTTACAAAGAAAATATTAAGTTTTTAAGGCTAAAACATGCTACAAAATTAGGAAGCATGTGGTTCTGACCGGTTTCCTTGCCTTTTTTCCCATTATATTTTCCAGAGGGATCGTCCTTTTTCCCCAAAATTAAGAAGCATTACAACAACAACTCAAAAGAAACTGCACTTGAGGGATATACTACGTAACCTAAGAAAAATGTAATGCCAATTGGCATAGCGGGTGATAAACAGCCTATGTTTCCCTTGAAATTTAAAGTTAAAAAAAA
>CM058042.1:7457363-7513976 GCA_030169165.1 Centaurea solstitialis
AAAGAAGCTGATGTGGCAGTGGGGTTGGGAGGATTGAAAAGGTTAAGTATGCATAGCCTAAGTATCAGTTTAAATATTAACCGATTATCATGTTGATATGACGAAAGATGTACGCATACAACTCAATGATATTTGTTTGTGTGGCAAGTAATGTGGATTTTCTTTATACAAAATTCTTGTTATTCTATTATTATTTGGTATTAGAATTTTATAACTTGATCTAAATTTTCAAGGCATGGAGAGTTGTAAGCATTTTTGTGACACATTACATGAAGATAAAAACCTTTTGAAAATTTAGTAACACCAAGGTTATAGTTTACTTATTGTATGAATTAGATTAGGATGTTGTTAACTTCAAACCTAATGGTTTGTCTTGTATTAACTAGCATAATTTACCCTTTTGTTGGGTGGAAACTTGTAGGTGCTATTATACATATTGCAAAACACAAGTTGCTATTTGTCCAATTTTAAGGGTGTTATACAGACGGTGAATATGAGAATTCCTTCCCTCTTAAGATTAAATTAAATTATTAGTATTATTTTTTGAAAAGGATTTAAATTAAATTATTAAAATTCTAATTAAATAAACATAGTTTAAAACTAAATTTATGTACAAAAAGTCCACATCATTTGCCACATAACACAAATAATGTTGAGTTAATGACTTGTATGTTTACATCATTCGCTAAATCCAATAAGATAATTGGTTTAAACTAGTTACACATGTTCTTAAATGTTTGAAAAGCTACCTTTTAGACATCAAATTAAAGGTTTTAGAAGTAAGTTATCCATCATAGAAATCAAAACAAACTAAGTTATATTTTAATGCAATTTGATTTGAGTCCTCCAAAAAGAAATCAAGTATTTGTAACACCAGTATATCGAAAATAATAGTAACTGATAATTTTTAAAATAAACTACACTTTTAGCATTCAAGTAATTTAAAATAGCATTTACGTTTAAGGAAAACGCTAATTGAATTTATTACAATTATTCCGCAACAAATATTTAAATGTAATTAATTAAATTCCATTAATTAAATAAATAAAAATATCCTAAGCACTTGTCGGAACCATCCTCGCAGCTTGCCTCAAAGCGGGGCCTTGCCTCTGACCACACCTGATCCCGAACCTGGAAAAGGGGAAACAACTGAAGGGTAAGCTATAAGCTTAGTGAGCAAGCACTGTACGTACCCTACCTTACCATGCACGTACATACCATAACAGGTGCCAACACAATCACAACAACGAACATATACCAACTAACATAACTCGAAATTTATAATACAATGATTCCAATCAATAACTCCAACAAAATAAACCAAACACTAATTGACTCTCATGAGGTCATATAGCTCCCGTCAGTTTGGACACGGGTCGGCCCCCACAACTCACCAAGGGCATGTGGTTCCCTTTCTCCCGTCAGTTTGGACACGGGTCGGCCCCCACAACTCATCAAGGACATGTGGTTCCCTCTTCCGCCAGCTTAGGACGCGGGTCCGCCCCCACAACTCATCAAGGGCATGTGGAATCCCTATCCGCACTATAACGTACACATGTACACATAATATTACAATTATAGAGGTGTAACTCACACGATCGTCTATCGGCCACAGAAAAGAAATTGAAACTCGAAACTGGATAAACTGAACCTACGCAAAGGTTACGACTAATTACTCGGTTATACGATAATTAATTCACGTGCCGACTCGATCTTTGTACTAATCACGTGCCACCAAAGGTTCATGGCTTCTAAGTATTATTGCGCACCCCAGTTACGCAAACCCACCTACGTGTCGCTAATAATCTCATACCTCAGTTGTCACTATTTAAGACCATGCATTCCTAGATACTTCTAGTGACGACAAATCAACTTTAATGACAAAACATTTAATTAAATAACTACTGCATCTATATTTTTTTCTTGTTTCTTTTCTTCTTTCTTTTCCTTTACTGTTTCTTTACTGCAACACATGAACATGAATTTGTTTCCCAAAAATATATCACGCTATTTCATAATTAACCCACCAAGAATATGCATGGCTAATAATTTGGTTCTTCACTCTCGAATTGCAAAACATCACAGAAAATAAATAAATAAGTCTTCATGATAACTTATATAAAACCCAACTCGAACGAACTTGAGAGACCCAAATAATTTATCCTTAAATACATAGGAAACTAACTCACACACAATTATGCATATATACGTTCACAATAACATAAAGCACATACAGTGAAACTCACCTGATAGTCGACCGGCAATAGAAAAGAAACTGAAACTTGAAACTTGATAAAGTGAACGATTGTCAACCTACACAAGAGTTACGACTAATTATATGCCTATCTAATAATTATGTGCCGACTCGTCTCTCGAACTAACCGCACATGTCACTAAAGTCCATGCATGTTGTCACATCTAATTCTTGATACAACACAACCATGTACTCACATAAACCATTAATTGACAATTTACCTATCTGTCGCAAAAAATAAAATAAAATAAAACATGCACTTCATGCTTTAGTGACAAAATCCTATTTGACACATACGACCTCTTTTCTTCTTTTTTTAAACGTCACATGCAGACACCAAAATTACTTATAGTAATAAACACCCTCCTAATTAACTAACCTAATAAACTATATTAGTATATATGATCTCGCTTCTTTTCTTTTCATCTTTTTTTTTACAATACAACAAAACACCCACAACACTACGAAAGATTTATAAGGAATTAATTAATAATTAATTAACCGCTACGACGAACTTATATAACACAACTCGACCGAACTTAATTAACATGTAACTTACTTGGCCAAGGGAGAAGATGATCGATGCGCAATTAAGTGAAAACGTTACGAATAACCAAACCAAAGACTGCCTGCGCCGACTTGCTAGTGATCGAAGGTGGCTACGTCAACTGTTAGGTCACGGTAGCGAACCAACCGTTTTTCGGTACTCTCACTTAACGGTGAATGTATGTTAACGGAAAACAGAAGTCACCGGGAGACGACATACAGGTTAATCGTCAGCAGACAAATGGTTGTCACGGTGGATCGCGACGGCAAAGAGGGAAAAAGGTTTCGACGGCTGGAAAATTTGACGGGAAGAGAGAGTAGGCTAGGGTTGCCTTATCGCACCCTTTTGATTTCTTATCTATAAGGAGGTTAATGACTTAATATGCAATTTAAGTCGTAGAGGAAACCAACTACCGAGATATAAGAAAAGTTCCCAAGTAACCCCTTTATTTCTTCAAAAAACAACATAGTCCCCATCTCTTCAAATAATAATTTCTTTTTGCTACAAGTCCTTTATAAAATGGAGACATTTTGCTTCCTAATAATAAACCAACAATAAAAAAATGAAGCGTTACAGTATTATCTTGGTTATTAATTTTGTAAGGATTTAAAGTCGGGCCTAGGCTTGATCTTGGGCTTACGAGGCCCACACTTGGGGTTTTTAGTGCATTTTCTCATGGGATATTTTTATTATTCAGGGGTCTTTTTTTTTGAACGGCAAACTAACACACGTTCTAAACGTATTCGTGATTCAAGGATATCTGACTTGTCCCCTTCAACAACAACCCAACCCAATTAAGGTTACCGCTCTTTGGTTAGTACGTTTATTGGTTTATGCCTATGGTTGGTTTTATGACTTCCATCGTAATATTCAACCCAAATACCAAAAACCACACATGTTTTACAAGAATTCTACCACTATATTTATTAAACTTATAAACTTAGGTGTCGTTTCAATATGTAGATCAGGACCAAGAATATTATGCAAACATAGTAAGGATTGATAATCTTATCTAATAAGTTTAGGAGAAGACTTTTACCTAGTTAGTGCTTTCTAAATCAATGATCTATTTTTAGTTTTATGGTAAAAGTGTTGCCCAATAAGAGTATACGTAAATACTCATACCAGTAAACCACCTTTTAGAACAGAAATGCAAGTTTAAACGCACAAATCAATAAGTAGAGCGAAAAATCAAACTCATTGCAAAGAGCATTTCAGATATCCCTCAACATGTATGAATCCATCCAGATAAAAACAAAGAATCAAGTAAGAAATCCGGTTCAAACCCTAAAGGAGTGGTCTATGTTTTATCACCAAAATTTATCACTTGGGACATATACGGACGAGAGTTATGACCGAAAACAGCCCTCTAATGTACATTTTTTCCATAATGCACGAAAGATAACACAATCATTGTGAAGTCGGCTCAAATTGCGACTCAACAAGCACGTACAATGGCTTCCCATGCGATTTCAACCGCTCACGACCCTACAATAAGGAAAATGAGCCCATCATATAAACATAATTAATCAAGTTTCATAGTGATAGTGGAGCATTAGAAGAAATTGCATATAGTCTCAAATTTCAGAAACAATCATATTGTAATTGAATTTTTTTAGAAATACCATGAAGAAGAAAGTATGTAATGAAATGGACAAAGTTTTTTTGATTAGTGTACCTTCAAGTCCGGTACTTCGATCACACAGGCACACTCGACTACTTCAGCTCCAGCACGCTCTGGGAAACAAGACAATCATGAGGTATCGTTAATAATTGAAGTAACAAAGAGCATTGGTTCTCCATAAATTCTTCAAAATAAAAAAGCAAAAGTCAAAATCTTCAAAAAAAATTACATTCGACTATTCTATTTTAAAGATTTCAACGTTAATTAAAGCAGTAACCTATTCAATAGATTTAGTACCCACCCAGTAAGTTCATTGCAGCACAAAGGGTGCCACCAGTAGCAATGAGATCATCAACAACCAGAGCTCGGTCTCCGGATTGAACTGCTCCAACATGCATTTCTAGGCAATCTGACCCATACTCCAAGATATACTTTTCCGATATCACTTCACCTGTAGTTGTAAAGCTCATGATTGTAATTCTTATAAAGCAACTATTCTTCCATGTAATCTTATTCATTCATATCCAAAAGCCATTCATCATGGGAGTTGACTTCAAAATCTCCCACACTTTGTGATCTTGTATGGATGTAAGGATTTAGGGTATTAAGTTTTTCCATTTTTTTTTGTTTATTTTAAGTATTTTATTCAATAAGGTCATGCTATCAGCCGTACATAATAATCAATAATTTAAATATAGAAAAATTTCATGCCTCATCACAAGCCACGCCTTACAGTGGTGCCACAGGGGTTACCTTGGCGCCAAAGCCACACCTCGGCACCATAACGTGCTATTTAGATCATTGATTACAATAAAAGATAAGCACACATAGCCAGTTGAGTATTGCATGTATGGTGATACATTAAGTGCATGAAAAGACATCCATTGCTATGCAAACTTCGACTCCAACTGTTTACAAGCTTTGAATTATAAAACCATGTATATCAATCCGCATTTCTGCTTAAAAATGCATGAATGTATCATAGATAGGTGAATCAACGTGACGAAACAAAAGGTTGAGCAAAGTTAGCTGAGAAACACTTGAAAGGGATCAACAACAATTTGGTATTGTGGCTGATAATTTTTAGTGTTAAGAAGAATGTTAGTAATTGACCATATGAAATGTTGTGAAATGATCAATCGTGCAGAACTCTGCTGGTTAAGCTCTGTATATTTGTGTTGTATGATAGCCTTTAGTATGCTAGTTGATGCTAAAGCCTTAATTAATCTGCAAGCTCAGTCATTAATTCTTATACTTAAAATTTTCTTCCTTTGACCCTCTCATAATAAAGACATTGATCCCTCAAATAAATACTACAGAAAAAAATTGTTATTAAGAGATAGGGGCTTCCTTGCCTCGTAATCATGAAGGGGTGGCTAAATGTTAGTCTTCTTATAAGTAGGCCGTTCTCTCACAGAAACTCAAATAGAAAGCCCACACATACACGCCATTGGTTTTATGTAAAAGTCAAAAGGCGAGCCGGTCCAAAAACCGATTTCGAGGTTATGCTATATTGTTGCCATCAAGAGGTACATAGTAGAGCAATTGAAGTTGGCAGGACAATTGAAAATGAAAGCAAAAGTTTAGCACCAAGGATGAGGAAAAGAAATCAATCACCAAAGAGAGGTTACTTTAAAAGCTCGTTGCAAATTCCTAATCATGTATTTTTGTTATAAAGTACAAACATGGTTTTGTAATTTATTTTTACTTGTATGGCAAGAAAGAATGTAGGAAAAAACAAAGATGTTCAAGTAAATCTGAATGAGGAAGATGAAATTGAGGACAGTGATTACGTAGATGATGGTCGAGTGATGCCATTTGATTAGATAACGATCATGAAAAGGATGAGTTCTTGAAAAATTGATTATTTTAGTTCATGTTTAATAGTAATTTTATGACTTCCATAGTTTGATATGTAATCATGTGTTGTTTGTTAAGCATTTGAGGCTCACATTTTCGTCTTTCAAAACCTTGGCCATTCCCCCTGCTATTTTCACTTAAACCCAAGGTATGATGGTAACATCACCTTTTAAGGACCAAAACTCACATGCTTTCCTCTAGATGACAAAAAGACAGAAAATAAGGAATAAGGAAACGAAGTAATTGTCCTTCCAGCTTCATTGGTGCCACTTCATCACCTTCATTCGACATTAGCAAAAATACATTCACAATGCCATGAGAACCACCAACAGCCTCAAATTCCAGTCCCACCCTTAACCTAAGATTTGAATTATAGGTCCCTAACTTGCATCTAAAGGACCTGATTTAAGTGTGATTGGGACCTCACCATCTAGACTAAAAACCAGCTGTTAGTAGCATCCAAAGAATAAAATACTCAGAAGTGTTACTAAATTTAGGTGTTCCCTCATGGGTAACTCAAAATCCACAAAACTCTACTAGCAGCTAATATCAAAATCCATGCGCTACAAATGGGGACTGTTGTCTTCTCTCTTTTTTTTTCCTTTCCACAGAAGTCAGCAATGTTGTCAGTGTGTGAGTCCCATTACCTTAATTATCTGGGGCTCAACTTTCTCTTCAAAGGCACTTCATTTTTGACCTTTTAGGCAAGATATGGAATCATGTAGGAAAAGACATGAAGAGCTAGGAAAAGATGTCAAATTTCATGTACTTCAGAATCTGTAGACAGATTGCTCGCACATTGAACATCAAGAGTAGTTGCGAGGTTTGGATTTATTATCTTATATTATATCAATATCAAGGGAGCCTACATCCAAAAATTATGTCAAAGGAGAATATAACAAGGGAAGATGTAATGTACCAGGTAACTTTTTGGGCTTCCTTAATGGAACAAACTTTGCTCCTATTGCAAGTGCAATTGGAGGACCGAATATAAAACCTCGAGCCTCAATTCCTGGAATAAAGGAAACATTCACATAAGCATATACTGAAAATTTTATCCATCTAAATTTTGTGATGCTGCCAAGATCAAGCATGAAATGATAGATCATGTGGCAAGTTAGATATTAAAGAATTGTGATGCAAGAGCAGCCATTAAGTATGCTACTTTGTCTTGTAGTGTACTAAATGGATAAATGAAAACATAACCACATGGAATCTTGGGAGAAACTTACCAAAATGTACAAACTCACCCCTTATTTTCTTCTATGTGCATCTCAACTTTAGTACATATAAATAGGGAAAAGTTCAAACGTGAACACCTTCATTTTACGAGAACGTGCAAGCACCCTTTTACTATAGTCAATCACAATCGCAGGTGATATTGTAGTCCATCACATGTCATACTAAATCAAAGACGGGGCGACCTTCTGCATGACCTAGGTCCCAGGCCAAGTCGCCCCCACACCACCAAGTCTCCTAATCACATGCGATAAACGTGTTCTCAATTTTGTAAAATGAAAGCGCTCTTGTTTGAACTTCCACCAGTGTATATATAGGGAAAAGATCCAGAGAGAACTTTGAAAAAGAACCGGAGAACCATGAAAATATATATTAATGCATGTCAAATTAAAGATAACAAAGTGATTGGTTTTTTGGTGTAATTGGTTCTGCTCCAGTTTATTTTGTATTTTGCTGTTTTTTATTTAGAATTTAAAGAGAAATATTTGTATTTTTAAAGAAAGGTGGTTCTAACCACTTCTTTAATCACATGCATTGGATCATCTCAATCCAACAGGTTGAAGGAGTTCTTTGGTTCTTTATTTTTTCAGAGTTCTCCCATGATCTCACCTATATATATATATATATATATATAGAGAGAGAGAGAGAGAGAGGTACGTTCATACAAGAACCATACCTCTTTGGAGGAACAAAGGAACAATTATTAACCATATATTGATATGGGCCCATATGGGTCCCACATATTAAAAAATCATATATGATTTAGTGGTGAGACCCACCTGAATCATATATGAATTTATATTATGTGGGAAACACATGGGCCCACATCATATGTGATTCTAATTAGTTCTTTTGTTCCTACAAATTGCAATGTTCTTGTTTGAACCTACTTCTATATATATATGTGTGTGTGTGTGTGTGTGTGTGAGAGAGAGTGATAGTCCAGAAAATATTATCCATGCCATTTAATCTTAGTTTCACCAAGATCTTTTACATGGCAAGGCAAAGTAGCATTTTCTATTCTGTAAACTGGGCAATAACTCCTGAAGAAACTGGGTGCAACAAGTTACGACATTTGCTCAAAGACAAGTAACAAGAACTAAAGTTAAGAAGTCACGTCCAGCAGAAACAAGAAAAGAGATGAAGAAATAAAAAACATATTTTTCATATTTAATGACATATAAGCAAATATCTGTGTAGCTTATACTACATAATCCATTCAAAATAGATATTTGTTGGATCTATCCATTTACATGTTTGATTGATAATAATGTTTTTTAACCACTTGCATATCTAGTTACTTGATTTATTTTAACTTTTCCATTTCAAAATATTGTTGGAATAAGAAGTGCCAAGAGTCACATATGAAGTTCTCATTAGATCTTATACCATATGTTCTATATGAGTTGACTTTCAATGAAATATTTTTGGTTTGTTTTTTTAATCCATCTTTGTCAACCAATATTTCATGTGTAATTGTAACTTTTCACAATATTTTCGGATGGACTAATAATACGATATTGGAATACTAAATGTTTCTGATTGGGTGATTAGTAGTGGATATAGTCATATAGATGTATCCAGCTATGTTTAACATCATCGGATATAATCCATATCAAATATCTTAATCAAATACGGACAAGTATTTGATTTTGCCTAACATCCATTTTGCATCCCTAGATGCCACTTACTACTAATTTTTTACTAAAAGATTCCCATAACACCATTGCATGTCCAAATTATGCGAACCCAGAGACAAAAAGTGAATTCAACTACTTTTATAATCATTATTATGGGACCAAAAGGTCATCTATTTTCCTAAAAATGGAGCAGCTAGTGTAGGACAACTGTAGAAAGATATCCTAATTATTATAGAACAGAGAGGGACTACTTTGCAATAGTCCATTGTCTGTTAACATAAACAGTGTCTTGACAAACATATAATAAAGTCAAGTGGATAATAGAATGATGGAGATGTCCTAATATAGATAAAGTTTGTTTAACAATGAAATTACAAGTAAATGCTTTTATTAGAATTTGGACTTTGGACTTTGGACTTTGGACAAAATATTAACCATGAAGTCAGCTTTTTGGTATATGGGACTAATGTATTAAATTGTTAATGGGGTGAAAGTGCCTAGATATTTAGCAATAATATGGACATGAAATTAGTCAGTGTCTTCATTCTAAAAATTAACTAGCAAATTAACAATTATATAACTTTGTTGAATACTAGTTCTATCTATCACTATTCTTCCTGTAACCTAGCAATCTGCCCCTTTCTTTTTGAATATTTTAATAGAGTAAAATGGAATTAAGAAACAATGCAAGGGTGAGGTGTAGACAATAATTAAGGGTTGGAAACTCACAAGGTAAAGATAATTATGATAACCTGTAAAGTAGCTGGAAACAAAGAGATAAAATACTTAAGAAATTGAGTTTTCAAGTATTTGGGGTCAATCTGAATGGTTAATTTGATGATAGATATCCAGAAAAGTTTGAGCCACTCACATTAAAGATAAATATAATATTTAAATAAACAGTATTGCAGAGATGCAAGGAAATACTTTCCAATAATGTTGAGATCTTCAATTATAGGCCTTTAGGGCAGACTTGTTATTACTTACTGCTAGGTAGAACTTTCAAAGGGTCATTTGATATATGATGCAACTTGGCACATTCCTTCAAGTTAAAAGAATGCAACACTGTCATCATATGATAAAAGTTACAAGTGAAAACAACCTTAGCAAACCTAGCATGGCTGTTCAGTTAACTTTTGTTTGGACCGAAAAGCCAAGATATCAAATTGTTCTTATGCAGCTAGAATCCATCAGAATGAATTGTTAGCATTTATTTTATTCTTTTTTTGATATTAAAAAACATTTTACTGAATACTTTTCCATACCAATCTATGCCCCGGGCCTATAAAATGTTAGGAACGCGTCTGGGTGCACACTTCTGTTGGTCTTTTCCTTCTACGTAACCATGGGTATCCAGGCTAACTTGCACACAGAGACTATTCCCCTGGGCAACCTCGAATGGCCACAAGGGCTCTGTTCCAAACCCTGGGAGGTTAAGATTTCACTGCATCCACCTGAGCCTTAACCAGTGTTTATCATAAATAATGGGCCAAAAACTTGCTTTGGCTTTATCATGTAATGTGAATAAATAGAATGGTTCTAACTACATGACAAAGATCCCTAACAGGCATGACAGTCTTGCTAGCAAAAAGACAGAACTTTTATTAGGGCCACAAGCCAAAAGAGAAGATACTTTCTTAGTTCACAGACAGCAGACAGGTGACATCTTAAATCAGAAAAACCTGAGTTCAGCATCCAACTAGAAGAAATTAAATTAACTAAAATCAGCACTAATTTAAGGCTTGACAAAAATTGAAATCTTGACAAATGACTCTGGTTTCTAGTGATATGTAGATAAGGTAAACTAGCAAAATAACAATTCAACGTATCGAAGATAACGAAATCTATTTTGTTTTACAATTTGAGGAGAAATCCAAATACAATAGCATTCGAATACCTATGACAGGTTTACATTTAAATTAAAGGAAACAATAAACGATGTCGACGTGCAATATAATTCTTTGGCCTATAAAAAATAAATCTTCAAAAAATTAATGCTAAAAGACAAGGTGTGGCAGAACTGCAGACACCAAGAAACTGATTATAGTATCAAGAAAAAAATAAACGGCTCTTTACGGTGATGAGTGATCGCAGAGAAGAAAACAAATAAAGCCCATTTGATTACATTATAGTCTCCACCTTTTGCAAATGATCTATCCAACAATAATTGATTATCAGACTATGACACCAAGATATATACAATCATGAACCATAAAGATTGTGTAAGCATGTGGGGTGAGGGGATGAGGATAAAATCAATATATATGCAAAAAAACATTGGAAAGTGAAAGAGAATTAAGCCTCAAATTCAAAAGGCATCTCATCCAAACAGTAGCAAATCTTAAAAAAAAGTCCACAATGTGATGAAATGAAACCCAACAAAAATTTAAAAGGATCTGTCCCCATATTCAAATATCCATCATCACACCAGGCAGGTCCCACCTGCCTTCCCCCAACAACAAGAACCACCATTATCCCCACCCACAACTTGGATCTTGAAAGGGAGAGAGCACATGCTTTAGCAAGCAACCACCACTATTAACCGCTCATACTCATTCATTACAAGTAATCAATCACAACTTTCTACCCCCAATTTTCCCACTATCTATCAACTATCAACCACTGAAACATAAAACTCAATGTGCATGCCTTTTCACTCAACAACAAAACAAAATAGTCATCTTATGCCACTTTAACATTTTGTTATAAACTAACAACAACAACAACAACAACAACAACAACAAAAATTCACCACAAATGGACTAATTTAACCTATTTTCATCTTAACTCTAGTGCACAAATGCTAGTATGATAAAAAAAAATTAAACATAAAATAACAAACAACAACTCTACATCCATATTCCATAGCACAGTAAAATAATAATGCTTATCATTACACAACATTAGCTTCCAATTGCCATAATGTTTACCCTAGGTTTTCTATATTATGTCAGTGGTGCATAAAGTTCAGCAATTAGACCCTACCTCTTCAATAAACAAACTTCTAAAAGGTTTATCATGATTAATTTCACTCAATTCACACTAAAAATGAAACAAAACTCTAAATAAATAAAAAAAACACAATTTACCTGCAACAACAGAAATCTCTTTCTCTTTGTAACGCTCAACAAACAAATCAATTGTATCCTTAAACGCCTTTGGATCAAGCAACAATGTAGTGATATCTTGAAACATTATACCTATTATTATTAAATCATAAAAATTCAATCAAAATTCATAAATGTGTAAGATTTCAATTTTCAAGCACTGAAAACAGAGTATTATTATCAGTGTGTAACCTGGTTTAGGGAAGTTAGGGATGACTCGGAGTGCCGATTTGATGCCGGTGATACGGCCGGAGGAGTCTCCGGCGTCTTCGCCGGCGGACATTTTTTTCAGAGGAGCAGTTGGAGGAAATTAATGGCGGATTTTGGGAGAAAATTTAGAATGGGGTAAAATGAGAGGGAAACAACTGTATTTATAGGAATATGTGAGAGAAGGGGGTGGTTGGGCACACTGCACAAGAAGAAGGGGCTGATTTGAAAATTTAAATCAACGTCTCGGAAAGGGTGATATTTTTTGATGAAATGGTAGATATAGTCCTTCTTCTATCTTATAAAAGTAATAATTTTGTTATATCTTCTATTCTTGAATATAGGTATATGATGATAATGATGTTATTATATGCTTTCTCATCCAATATAAGTATGCAATATATCAATGTATCTTCTTTTTTTGTTCTAAATTATAATTTTGAAGTTTTTTCTTCTAAACTTTATTTTGTTTCTATTCTCATTTTGAATTTCTACGGCAGCGAAAGAAACTTTAAAAATATCGAGTTTTTTCAGTTTGAGGATTCTTTTAGGTTTACTATAAGAGATCGGGAAAAATTATTGGTGTTTTGATCTTGGACTCTTTGGTCTAAAAAGGACATACACACACACAAACTAGGTATGGATGTATATATATACTTTAAGTTTATTTATAATTATTGTAACATAAAACTTTTCAAAATAAATTGTAGTCGTAGTGTATATCCAAATAATTGTTATATAAAAGAAAATTGGTTTCGGTTATAGATCGGTCACGACTTAGTTTCGTGTCCTGAAATTATTTTTTGCTACCCCTTATATTTTGGAGTTTTGTTTCATTTCATAGTTTGCTAAAATCTTATACATTTTATATATTATTCTAGTTCTTTAAGTTGATGAATCAAGACTAGCTTGTATCACAACCTTGATCCGTTTACTTCTATGTGCTCTCGTTCGTTAACAGCTTGCCTTTTTACACTGCACAATACTCATTTTACGGATGTTGACATAATGAAAAAAGAGTCGGACATAAAATGATTGGTTTTATCCTTTTGTGTTTTATCATGAATAGACTTTTGATGATACAAACGCTCACGACAACACTTGAAATCTATAATGTTATTCATACCATTTTAAATAATTAGGATACACGAAAAGCTAACACTGTAGTTCGAAATCTTACAGCTATAAAGTGAAACAAAACAAATTGATAGTTTGCCAACAAGGTACATCACCATGGTTGGATGATAATACAAGACAGAAGGAGTGATAAATGGCATAAAGGACAAGTAAATGCATGTCAATGTTGACCATTCTTAAGCATATACTATTCATTGGACCACATTAGTTGGTGCCATGGAAGGGGCTGTTTTGTCATTTTATTAACGTTGAAGGGTTGCAATTGTAACTTACTTATAAGTTGGTGGCCATTATTGTAATTTATTCAAAGAAAATATGATGAAAACAGCCAAAGGGCATTACGAAGGCTCTCCCCCCGCGATTGCGGTTTCGCGCGTTTCTTTTTGTTAATACCGAAAATGTCCATACACGATAAGTTGTTGATTTGTTCAAGTTGATGTAACTAAAGATTAAATAAAAATAATATACTTAAGGTGACAAAATTTAAATATGTAGTTGATAAATACTTTTGTTGGAATATTTAATTGAAAAAAAGAACACCTGAAACAACTCATTTTAAAACTACAAGGGTTGTGACGTACTGGTTGTCGAGGTCTTGGGGGATGTGGTGGAATATCTCATCTGCTTAGGGTTCGAAACCAGGCGTACGCAACCGTTGTGGCCATTGAGTTATCAGAAGCTCATGTCTTAGAGTCATAAATTACCGGGATTAGTCTAGGTATAGCCCAGAATACCCTTAAAAACAACTCATTTTAAATATCTATAAATATATATATTCTAACATACAAGTTTGTTTGTTTTTTGTTGTGATTAATCTTGGAAATGGTCATTTAATATAATGTCTAACAAATTTCTTTTTTATTATATGACCTTGATGTCAAAAGTGGTTGGTTCTCAAAATTGTTCATACACAGAAACAAAGAAGGAATACTGCCTTCTATTAATATCTAATTACTTTGAATTGTTTGCCACTAAAAATGGTATAAAAAAGTTAATATTGTAAAATGTATTTGTCTAACTTATTTATTATTGAGTATACTTGGTTTTATATTACATTATCACTTTTTAGTTATTGGTTTTCAATTTTCAAATAAAACTTTAATTTTTTTGATAAATTTATCTCTAACAAACAATAGTGTAACGTATACGTATCGAGATCTTTTTTCCGTTTTATGTTTAAAACAACCTTCCTTGTCGGGTATTTTTTAGAAACGAGCAACTATCCCACTATTAACATGATGCTCTCTTTATTCTTACTTGTACACACTTCATATTAAAGGTTGTTTGATTGTTGTTGATTTGTTTACTTTTAGATGATTAGTGATCAGAATGATTAAAAAGATCTTATTATGATATAGTGCAAAATGAAATATGGTTGTTTGGTAATATTGAGAATGAAATCAAGACGCTTAATGTTTAGGAAGATCCAAGATACAAAATCATTCAGAAGGTTTTAGAACCGTTAAGAGACAGTTTTTTTATCAAACAAGATTTACCTCTTAATGATTCGAAAGTTATCTCTTGATGGAACTGTTAAGAGGTAAACAAACAACACCTTAATTAGTTTATTATTATAAAAGGATTTTCGAACAAAAAGATGTTCAATATATCATATATAATTGACAAAAAATTTACTTTTATAGTATAACATCATTATTTTACACGATAAACACAAATGTGAAAAAAAAAAAAAAAAAAGTTACTACTTCGCTATTATAATTGTGTGTTATATATCCTTTGTTGGCAATTATATCCTTTGTTGAAAATTGCCAGAACATTGTTAATAAGGTTTTTTGTTTCTATTTAACAATTAAATCATAAATCATAAAGCTATACGTATCCGAAACCTCTCAACCCTACTGTCACATCAGCGTCACATCAGCTTTTCCCCAACCCCACAATAAGCCATCTAGAACCCTCTCTGATTAGTACTCGAACCCTTCCAACCTTCTTACATACACACACACAACAAAGGAGCGGTTTAGCAGTGTGGCCACACTGATGTGCTTCGAACCCGCCCAATTTGCTGGAGGGAGTAGGTACCCACCAAACCCACCCAGTCCGCCAACCCCAACCAGCTGCCACCCTTCACCCAGTTACACATAGCCTAATAAGTTAAGTAATAGTTAATAATTTTTAAAAACTCTATCTTTACATTTTTAGTATTGTTAAATAAATAAAAAAAGAAATTCACCGTGTTTTTTTTTTCCTTTTTGAGTGAAAGTTCACCTTGTTATTATAGCTTAATGTTGAAAAGGCTTTTAATGTTATGATTAATCAAGAAGTGTTTTTTTCTTTGCTTTTTTACTAATATCATTTCATTGTTTAGAATTAAAAAGTGGTTTTGTTTTGTCATGATTAAGTGCATTGATAACAAAAATATATGTCAATTTCCAACGTCATTTTAGATAAAACGCTAATGAAATACTTTTTTGAACAACAAACATTAATTTATTACCAACCAAAGTGACCAAGAAAAGATACAAAATGTTCACTACCGAAAGCCTAAAGCACCATTTGACTGTCAAAAAGGGACATAAGGAGTGAGAAATAGAATGACAATCAAATAATGATTAACACGATAAAATAAGTTTTTTTATTTTAATCTTTGACGTTCGAGTCAATATGTACGTATCTTGAATAATTCCATGGACTCTGGATAACAAAAATAATACGTATTAGTTTTTCTATACTTGACCTCTGAAGATGATCTCAAAAAACCCAAATCTTATTGATGATCTAACTATTCTTTTGTATAACAATATGCTAGCTAAGAATGGACTAAAGGGTATGATTGAATGCATTTTTCTTTTGGTTGTGGTAAGTAAAAAAACAATTAATGGATCACCTCTCTATTTAATTTTGGATGAATTTTATCTTCTATGTTTTTTTGTTGTTGTTGAGTTTGGATATTATGTTGGAGCAACAAAAGAAAAGAAAAGAAAAACTCCAAAATATTCGATTTTTTTATTTAAAGATTTTGTAAAATATAATTCTAAGTAAGTTTTGGCTCGGTAATAATATTTCTAAGGTGTTAATAGTGTCTTAAGATAAACCAGTCAATTTTCATACCAATTATACCAGTTTAGTAAATTGGTGTCTATATAATTGGTTGGTACTTGATAGTACCATTAGCAACCTTCTAAAACTTGGTATGTGGTATTAGAAGTCGTACGTGAACCACACTAATAACGTATCTCATCGACTTATTTATTTATTTATTATTATTATTACTATTATTATTATTATTATTATTATTATTATTATTATTATTATGTATTAATTAAATTTAATTAATAATACAAAAGATTTTGATTTTAAATTTTAGAGTAAAGTTCAATTTTCGTCCCTGAACTATCTGGATTTTAACATTTTTCGTCCCTAAACTAAGGAAAGTCGCTTTTCGTCCTTATACTATGCATTTTCGTTTTGGTTTTGGTCCCTCTCACTAACACCGTTTGATTTTAGCCGTTAAATCCAATTAAATGAAGGGTAATATGGTCCATTTAACATTTTTCTTTATTTCTTTATCTTTGCAAAATCCATTAAACTACAGGGACCTGTTATGTAACTATTATATTATCTCTCTCCTCCCCTCTCATACTCACCCACCAACACGGTCTTCCCTCACCGCCACCCGTTTTTCCGACGACCCCTTCCGGCGACCTCCGACAAACTCCACCCACCTCTAATATCACCCCCTTCTTCTCCTGCCCTCGTTTCACTCCGGTGACTACTTCACGACGCCGGTCACCATCATCATCATCACCACCACTACTATGGAAAACCCAATACATATACACACAATATATACACACAACACACACAAACAAAAATTGCAGGTGTCGTCGGAGCACCTCCGACGACACCTGCTGCCAAAAACTCCACCCAAAATCGCCATCTATATGCGATTAACCCTCTCCAATCCATTTCATCTACCATCCAATCCAGATCCATCTCTCAGACCTAATCCCCCAAAACCCCCAAAATTTCTTCCATTTTCCTTCGTTAATTCTTCGTTTTTGCAGCGAAAATTAAATCCGCCATGGTTGTAGCTTTGGTTCCTGGAAAGTTCTGCGGAAGCAGCCTCCCAAGACCACGGATCTACATCGACATCAAGTACAACACTGACCGGGTCGACCCGCCGGTCTCCGTCGTGGGCGGAAAAAGCTCACTGGTCCATAGGCAGCCTCAGCTTCAACCGCCACCTCCTCCAAGACTGCATCGAAGAAAGCGTCGAGAAGCTTCGAAACCAGATCGAGAAGTCAATCAAGCACAAGGAATCACTTCAAAGCCCTAAATCGAAGAAGAAACAATCCGCTTCGAAATCGTCGGAAATTTCAAATTCCGCAAGAAGCAAAAGCAAAAGCAGAAGTCTGAGGTCGATTTGGATCGGAGTCCATCTCCGCCGCCTACGCCGATGGCTGTTTGGTTGACGAAGAGGATGATGCTCCAGCGAGAAAGTGGCCGGTGAGGAAGCTTTCGGATGAGTTCGAGCGTGTTGCTGGTGTGAAGAAAAGTCCGGCGTGTTGCTAGTGGTTCGGAGTGGTGGTGACGGAACAAAGGTGAGGTGGTATACTGGTGTGTTGTTTGTGTGTGCGTGTGTTTGTTTTATATATATATATATACAAAATTACAAAACAGGTCCCTGTATTTTGATGAATTTTATGGAAACAAAAAAATAAAGAAAACCAATAAAATGACTATATTACCCCTCATTATTTATGCTTAACGGAAAAACTTAACGGGTGTTAGTGAGAGGGACCAAAATTGAAACAAAATTGAGTACTATAAGGACGAAAAGCGACTTTCTTTAGTTTAGGGACGAAAAATGTTAAAATCCAGATAGTTCAGGGACGAAAATTGAACTTTACTCTAAATTTTAAGTTAGCATGTTTTTAGCTTTCCTTAAATTATAGTACGGATGGATATATGGAAGTTAGGTATGTGGTCTTATTGGGTCGGGAGTACTACCTAAAGAGCCTAACTCTACTTGAGTGTGTATTTTAAAGGCAACACATCAGTTGGAAGTCAAGGGCATTAATCTTTTGTCGATTTGCAATAAAAAAGTGGGTGATGGGAAATCTACGTTTATTTTAAGAGTACGTGTGGCTGGGAGACAGTCGACTTAAAATAATAGCCCTAAGAGTCTATGCATTTGAGAGTAACAGATTGGTGTCAGTGGACAGCCGTGTAGGTTTGTGGGATAGTATTATGACCCGGTCACAATGGCGGATTTATAAATTTTGATAACGGGGGTCGAAGTTTTAAGTAGCATAATTTAAAATGATATATTTAATTTAGATAAAAAAACATATAAAAATGAGTCACTACTACCGGTTTGACGCTATTAAAGACTTGAGTTTTTATCAATATACCAGAGATCAAGCTTGAGGCGATTTCGAATACAAAGTAAAACTCATTTAACTTGATGAGTTGAACATACACCTTTTAGCAAAAAAATGTTGATTTTCGTAAAACATAGAACTAAAATATAAAAATTATCGAACTCAAGTGAATATATAAGGTTTTTGTTGGCGAGTTCAAGCCATACCGAGTTTGCAAAACTTAAATTTAATTGTAAATTGTAATGTATCTCAATTTTGTTAAACGAGCACCAAGATCAAGTTCAAATATTGTAAAAGTATACGAGTTTGATTCCTATTTAATTTGAATAAGTTATTCGAGCTCGAGCTTTGTGTTAACATTTTGAGCCGAGGTGGCATAACTTGTTACTCAACTCAAATATTAACACTAACAATTAACATTAAAAATAAACAATATAACATAAATAAAAGTTAAATGATGCTAACAAAATAACCACAAACCCAAAGAATAAAAAGTAACAGTTCTCCCATTAACATAAAACCAGTCTAAACAATCTTGCAAAATCAAGATTTGAGGGGTCAAACTATTATGTATATTTAAAAAAGATAAAATCTATAACATGGAAAGCAATATCTTTTACTATCAACATACATCCGCTCTTGCCCGTGTTTGGGTTACTAGCCGGAGTACCATTATACCAAGATTAAGATTAACTAGATGGATGGCTTTAAAGTTCCCCTTTCACTATCTCTTTTATGTAATTCCTTTTCTAGCACTTTGATGGTGTTAATAAAGTTATGTCTTCGAAAAAAAGTAACATAAATACAATATATATGTTAATAATTTTAGTGTCACCGACCATTTAAGTGTAATAGGAATTAACACGATACCACATGAGTTTTAAACTTTGATCTAATGCAAGTTATGCAGTGTGGACCGTAGAGTGTACACTTGTATATAAGATGGGTTGTTCACGAATACAACAAAAATGGTGGGGTTAAGGGGGCCGCGCTCCCTAGCGGTGGTCCATTGATTAACTTATTCATAAAGAAAACGAATTCGAACTATGAGCTTGTTTAGTTCCTTGAAATGTAGATTTGGTTCATCTTGAACTATATATGAAATGCAAAACATTAAATATTGAACCAAAAGTTCCTAGTGCTTTTGTTTTAATTATTCTTTGTTTTTTCTACCACTATAAATAGGCTACCAAATGAAGATGTTAAGATGACTAGTTTGACTAAAAATTGACCATGTTTTAATAAACATTTTATTAGAAAAATGTGACATCTTATGAGGATTTGTCATTTGATTTGTGAACACATTGACGATCAACACTTGTTATTGAGTTTGATGATGATGATCAATTTAGCATACTTGATATATCTTAATAAGTGATTTAGTTATCTTGTCGCAATACTTTTTACTATGCATTATACTTGATAACGTGTTATTAAATTGAGCGGTTACGTAGGTATTCCTTTGCAAATGTTGTTTTTGTCACTGTTTAAAAACAAAGTTATCTACTGAAATAGCATCAAACAACAATGATCCAATCAATCCACTAAGCACATCACCATTCACAATAATGATTGTTAGCCCATTTGTCTCTAACAAGAACCAAAACCATTTAGAGGGTTTTAAAACCATTAATAGACAAACAAAAAAAAAAATTGTGGCCAAACAAGATTTACCTCTTAACGATTCAGATGTTGCTTCTTAATGAAATCGTTAAGAGGCAAACAAACAACCCCTTGATCATTTGGTTTCCTTCTTATAGATCGTTAGTATGATCCCTCCAAGGTCATATAGATTTTTTTGGATGTTCTCTAAAATTCCATAAGATTAGTCAAGATAAACACAAATTAAATTTGTAAATATTCCAAAAATAAATTTGTATTTGTAGTATACTCAATTATTATTGAATCACTAGTAAATTATAATATCTGATTAATTTGATGTATATTTAAATGAGGAACAAGTGGGTTGTTTGAAGTTGACATTTAATTATGAACCGGATCTATTAGATTTTATAATGTTTGAACATAAATAGAAAAATGGTAGTTACTAGTCGCTATATTTATAATGTTTTTTAGACCATGCCCATCTCCTTTGTTTTTTTCTTTTTTGTCATTTGAAATTCTATTATTATCATTATTCTCACAATCAAGATTTAAAAATTAATTATAAGAGTGGTAGCATGGTAAAATACGATAAAGGGTTTGTATAATGTCATTTACATGTTTGCTTGTGATCATTAACAACATTCATAATGGAGGTTTTCTTTTTTGAGATTTTTATAAGAACCTTCACTATGAGACACATGTTTTTATTCAGTTACATGTTCTTATTAGAACACAGGTTCTTGTAATAATTTTTTTTTTGTTATGCAATAATTTACATAAATAAAAATTATATTATAAATAAGAAAAGGGCGGTTGTGTGGTTCACCCTAAATCGATTGCGTTGGCAGTGGCGGTGGCTATGGATAGTTGCGTAGTTTACCTTAAATCGGCGGTGGGTGTGGTGGTGGTTTGTTGGTTGCTGTGGTGGTGGTGGTGGTTTGGTGGGTGTGGTGGTGGTGGGTTGGTGGTGAGAGAGGGTGAGACTTACCATTTATCCCTTCTTCTTTTATTTTAGCAAAAGAACCCCTCATTTAAGTGAGTTTCTTACGATGTTAGTGAGTAGGAACCAAATCCAAAGCAAAATGCGAACCTCATGGATGTTCAGTGTAGATTTTAAAGCACAGAAACGAGTTCCGTTGTTTTGGGTAAACCTCAATGACCAAATTTATAGTTTACTCTTTACTCTATAATTTATTTGACTTATACGAAAAATGTTGTTTTTAAATCTTTAAAAAGAAACATCAAATAGTAAGATTATTAAATTAAAATAAAACAATACTATATTATAATGGATCCTACCACTAAAAACTATATATTAATATATATGTTTAAATAAAAAACACTATAGTATTAGAATACTATTTAATTATCTAAGAATGATATAAGTTTTTATTTAATTTGTTATTCAGCAGTCGATGCAACAATGCTTGCTTTAAATTATCTAAAAGTACATAATTGTTTTGGGATGTAAAGTGACAAAATAGATAAGTTAAGGACTTGTTTTGTCCATTATTTTTAGATTAGGCATTTAGGCTTGATAAGGTCATCCTTAGAGGGCCGGTGAATGCGGCGTTATCGGGGGCGGTACCGGCGGTAACACTGCCGCGCCTACCCGGTATGGCAACCGATAGGGGACCACCCGGTACCCCCATGCCGACGCCAACACATCCCACCCCCTACCCCTCTCTCTCCTTTCTCTCTATCTATCACTTCTTTTCTTTTTCTTTTATTTTTTTAATTAATTATTTAGAGTGGTATAAAAGGGGTATGGTTAAGGATGGTATGGTACAGGGACGGACCTAGAAAATTTTTTAAACGGTGGCACCATTTGACTATAAAAACATCTATAGAAATTTTTTTAATAAAAACAATATTGGTTTAGTGGTTGGTTCTTTGCTTTTTAAATGAAAGGTCTAGGGTTTGATTTTTGTTAGTACAAATTTATTAGAAACATAAAAAAATTGATATTAAAAGCTAAAAACTTAAAAAAAAAAAACTCTAACAATTGTCATATCATCACAATTGAGAATAAATTCAATTTCATTCATCTCGATTTTTCTCAAAAAGACAAAAATAGCTATATTTTTCCTACTTAATTTACTGACGCAGCGTAGGTTTGCGGAAGGATCGACAAGCGTCTAAACCCTTTGAAACGGAACGAGAATCACAAACGTAAAACTCGAACGAGAGAGAAAATTCTCAAAAGCTAAATTTTATTGATTGAAAAGATGAATTACAAAGCAAATATGAAGTCCTATTTATAGGCTAAATTACGAAAGCATAAATAATAAAAATACTAAACTCCTACCTTGGCTAAAACTAGGAAAGTAAATAAAAGCAATAAAAAAAAAAGATAGAATATGGAATGGAATGGAAATCGTGGCATCAGGAAGGAAATATAGTCAAATAAGGAAACCAAATTCATATGCTGATGACATTTACTTGCAGCTCCAATTTTTCTGTTTGTACCCCTCAACTTGATTTTCAATTTCTATTGCAACCTTGTCTATATCAGTCTCCTCCACTTCAGAAGAACTCGACCCGAGTTCTCTTCTAACGAAACTGATTCATCCTTGTGGTACTCGTATATGTCGGCTACGTTGAAAGTGTTCGATATATGCAACGAATCCGGGAGGGCGACGACATAAGCATTGTCGTTAATCTTTTTCGTTATCGTGAATGGACTGTATTTTCTGGGTTGGAGTTTTCCGTAAGTACCAACCGGAAATCGTTCCTTTCGGAGAAAAACCATTACCTCATCTCCCTCGTGGAAAACCTTTTCCCGACGGTGTTTATCGGCAGCCGCTTTATTCTTTAACCCGGTTGTTTCAAGTCGCTTTTTGACAGCTTCCTTTGTTGCTTGAAAATCTTTAGCCATATTACCCGCTGCGATACTAACTTCGGGATCTCGCGGTAGCTTGACTAAATCGACCACGTGCCTTGGGGATGAAGTATAGACCAATGAAAATGGTGAGCAACCGGTAGCCGTGTGAACAGCGCTATTATAAGCAAACTCGATTTGTGCCAAAGCCACGTCCCATTGTTTCGGTTTTTCGCCACACACGCTCCGAAGCATGTTTCCCAACGTTCGATTTGTGACTTCCGTTTGGCCGTCGGTTTGGGGGTGAGCGGTGCTACTTTTCTTGAGAGTTGTACCGAACATTCTCCATAACGTGATCCAGAAATGACTAAGAAACTTAGTGTCACGATCGGAAGTGATGGTTTTCGGGACACCATGAAGACGCACAACCTCTTTGAAAAAAAGTCGAGCAATATTACTAGCATCGGCGGTTTTCTTGCAAGCGATAAAATGACTCATCTTCGAGAAACGGTCAACCACAACGAAGATCGAGTCCACCCCCCTTTGAGTACGAGGAAGACCCAATACAAAGTCCATCGAAAGGTCTTGCCAAATGTCATCGGGAACCGGTAAAGGAGTGTAAAGACCGGTGTTTTGCGACCGTCCTTTTGAGGTTTGGCAAATGTAGCACTTTCTCACGATCGAGCCTGCATCCTTCTTTAAGTGTGGCCAATAATATCGTTCTTCCAAGCTAGCAATGGTTTTGTCTCGTCCGAGATGACCACTTAATCCTCCACCATGCATATCACGAATTAACTTTTCTCGTAGCGAGGAGTCGGGAATGCACAATTGGTTGCCTTTGAAAAGATAACCGTCACGAACATAATAATCACCGTTAGGCGTGCCACTGATACACTTTTCCCATGTTTCTTTAAAATCTCCATCTTCCTTATAAAGTTCCTTCATCGTTTCAAAACCCACGACCTCATGTGATAAGGTTATGAGTAAGGAGGCTCTCCGACTAAGTGCGTCGGCAACTTTGTTCAAAGTACCCGATTTATGCTTAATTACAAAAGGAAATTTTTGCAAAAAGCTTACCCAACGAGCGTGCATCTTGTTGATCGTCTTCTGACTGTTAACGAACTTTAGAGCTTGATGGTCGGTAAACAAAACGAACTCCTTTTGAACCAAGTAGTGCTCCCATTGTCGTAGAGCTCGAACCACCGCATAGAACTCTTGGTCGTACGTGCTCCACTTTTGCCGGGCCTCGCTTAGTTTTTCGCTAAAATAAGCGACGGGTCTCTTTTCTTGACTTAGGACAGCACCAATTCCAATGCCACTTGCGTCACATTCGACTTCAAAAACTTTCTCAAAATCGGGTAAAGCTAGAACGGGTGCGGTACTAAGCTTTTCCTTGATTAAGACAAAGCTTGCCTCTTGTTCGGGACCCCATCGGAACTTTCCTTTCTTTAGACATTCCGTGATCGGAGCGGTGACGGTGCTAAAGTTCCGAACAAATCGCCGATAAAAAGTTGCTAGGCCATGAAAACTTCGAATGTCGGTGACCGTCTTGGGTGTCGGCCACTCTCGAATGGCTTTCACCTTTTCCTCATCCACCTCGATTCCCTTTTCTCCGACTATGAATCCAAGGAACAAAAGCTTGTCGGTGCAGAAAGTACACTTTTTCAAATTGATATAAAGCTTGTTCTCTTGGAGGGCTGTTAAGACTTGTCGGAGATGATCAAGATGCTCGGTTTTTTTCCGACTATAGATGAGTATGTCGTCAAAGTAGACGACAACAAAAGTTCCAATGAAAGGGCGTAATACTTGATTCATAGTCCTCATGAAGGTGCTTGGCGCGTTAGACGTGCCGAATGACATAACCAACCACTCATAAAGTCCGAATGGTGTCTTGAACGCGGTCTTCCATTCATCGCCCGGTCGAATACGAATCTGATGATAACCGCTCCTAAGGTCAATTTTGGAAAATACGGTAGAACCCGCGAGTTCATCGAGCATGTCTTCCAATCGCGGAATGGGGAATCGGTACTTGACGGTGATCTTATTTATGGCCCGACTGTCAATACACATCCGCCACTGATTGTTTTTCTTTGGCACCAAAAGTACGGGAACGGCGCAAGGGCTCAAGCTCTCGCGAATGAAACCCTTCTTTAGCAAGTCTTCCACTTGTTCTCGTAGAATCTCATTCTCTTTCGGACTCATTCGATAATGGGGCAAGTTTGGCAAACTAGCTCCCGGAACCAAATCAATTTGATGCTGAATATCCCTCATTGGTGGTAGCTCGGGTGGCAAGTCTTCGGCAACAAGCTCCTTGAAGTCTTCTAGCATCTCGTTCACCTCTTTTGGAATTTCGGCCTCAACTTTTTCTGCACTCATTAACCCTTTGACGACAACGGGGCAAAAGATGTCAGCTTTCTTTGCATCTTCCTCCATCTCTTGCTCGCTATTAGTCATGATGAGTAGGTTGTCGTTTTTTGTTGTGGCCTTCTTTTCAAAACTGCTAACGGGTGCCATAGCAATCTTCTTGTCGCCCCAACGGAATAACATGACATTATCCCGCCCCTTATAAGTGACATCATTATCAAACTGCCAAGGCCGGCCTAGTAGAATATGGCATGCATCCATATCAAGAACGTCGCACAAAACTTCCTCCTGATAGTGTTTCCCAATCGATATGGGTACCCGACAAGTTTCCGTGACTTTGACTTGTGGACCCTTCTTGACCCACCCAAGAGAATAAGGAGTCTCATGGGGCTGAGTGGGTAGATTGAGATGATCAACTAATTTTTGAGATACCAAGTTTTCACAACTTCCGTTATCGATGATGAGATTACAAACCTTCTTATAGACGGAACAATGAGAACGGAACAAATTCTTTCTTTGGCCTTCTTCCTTAGAAGAGAAAAGTACTCGTTGGAGTACGATGTTGATTGTCTCTTGGAAGTCTTCCTCGGCGAACTCGGCACCTTCGTATTTATCCTCTTCTTCGCTTTCTTCACCTTCTACCAAGGCTACCGTTCTCCGGTTCGTGCATTCATTGGACCGGTGACCTGGTTGGTTGCATCGATAACACTTTAAACCCATCGGCTTAGCATACGGATTGGTTGTTTTAGAAGAGGAGGGTTTCCCGCCGCTCGGGCTTGCGGTATTAGTTTTATGAGTAGGGTTGGTGTCTCGAGGATTTACGACCCCCTTTTCTTTATCGGTGACGACGTTTGAATTTTCGTTGGGACGCCGATATGAATTGGAGGTACGTGCAGACTTCTCCATTAGCTCGGCTTTTAAGGCTAAACTAGAGGCTTCAGACACCGACCACACGGTTTGGAGCCCGATCTTGTCTTGTATCGAGGCCTTTAAACCACTGATGTACCGGGCTACTTTTTGGTTATCAGATTCTCCAATTTCGTTACGATCAGTCAATCGTATGAATTCAGCGGTATAGTCGGCTACGGACCTCGAGCCTTGGTTACAAGCGAGGTACATCTTGTAGAGGATTTGCTCGTAATCTTCGGGTAAGAACCGCTCTATCATCAATTGTTTCATTCTGCGCCAAGATCGAATCGGACCCCTTTGTTGTCGTCGCCGCTGAGCTACAAGCTTATCCCACCACACGGCGGCAGTGCCTTTGAGATGGAAGGCTACCATCTTTACCTGTTTATGCTCAGGCACTTCCATGATTTCGAAAAATCTGTCGACTTCAATCTGCCAGTCTAAGAATTCTTCTACTCCAGTGGTTCCATAGAAGGATGGAATGTCCGCCTTCATACGGTAATCGCGTTCATTCCTTCTTCGGTTGTCTGGTTCTTCATCCTCCTCCTCTTCGGATTCGGAACTCGAAAAGTGGACCCGGTTGCGGATGCCAGGGCGTGGCTCCACAAACCGTTCTTCAAACCTGTCTTCTCTCCGACGACGGTCGTTGATGTTGTTAGGTTGAAGCCTGTTAACAGCCGCCGTCAGTTCAGCGAGCGAGGCGGTAAGGGCCGCACTCAACTCGGCGAAATCTGCTTTGGTAGCGGGCTGTTGATCTGCCATTGTTAGTGAAAAGACAGGCGAATCCTGGCTCTGATACCAACTGACGCAGCGTAGGTTTGCGGAAGGATCGACAAGCGTCTAAACCCTTTGAAACGGAACGAGAATCACAAACGTAAAACTCGAACGAGAGAGAAAATTCTCAAAAGCTAAATTTTATTGATTGAAAAGATGAATTACAAAGCAAATATGAAGTCCTATTTATAGGCTAAATTACGAAAGCATAAATAATAAAAATACTAAACTCCTACCTTGGCTAAAACTAGGAAAGTAAATAAAAGCAATAAAAAAAAAAAGATAGAATATGGAATGGAATGGAAATCGTGGCATCAGGAAGGAAATATAGTCAAATAAGGAAACCAAATTCATATGCTGATGACATTTACTTGCAGCTCCAATTTTTCTGTTTGTACCCCTCAACTTGATTTTCAATTTCTATTGCAACCTTGTCTATATCATTTACCTAGACTCATATGACCTCCATCTAAATCGCCACCAATCTAACCTCCACCAACACCACTAATTTAAACCACCACCGATCATCGCAGATCTAGACCATCACCTACCACAATTGATTCGAACCTCTGTCAACCGTCAACGATTTGAATCAAACCCGACCACCACCACCCGAATCTGGACCAACATCAATCGCCGCTGCCCACTACCTTTCTGAATCAACCGTCAACCATTGAACCACCATTTAATGAACGACTACTTATTGCGATTGTTTTTCTATCACATAACCGAACAAAATAGAACAAGACAATAACTCATTATTTTAGGTTAGGTGCAATATGGTATTTAAACAAGACACAATTAAATTTACTAATTTACATATAATATTAATATGATATTGGGTTTAAATACACCACCTACCCCTCAACCACAACCGCAATCTTGTAAATTAATCTCATTCAAAATTAGTAAGTGTAAAAGCTGTGCAAAATGTTTTTAAATTTATATAAATATCAAATCACTTCTGCTATTTATAACTATTATCACACACACACACACACACATATATATATATATATATAAACATTCAACAAGATTTAGAGATAATTTTATTTTTTATTGTTATCAAATACTATATTGACAACTTACTTAATTTGGGATAACTATACTAGAGTTAACACAAAAGGTCCATTGTTCGACACCGATCCAAAACCCAAACTGAGGAGAACTGACCTTAGGTAGCGTTTGCTATGCATACATGATCGGTGTGGATTGGGCATGACAAAAATGGATGGTGTCCAACGATGGTTGTGGAAGAGGTCATTGTAATGGAAGAGTTGAATATGGCGGATAGAGGTGCAAATGATAGCTGCTTGTGACCACTAAAACAAAGACTATACTAAGGTCTCCTTGGTTCAGGCTCCGGAATGAAAATGAAAATAATAGGGAATGAATTTTTGCTCCCGGAGCCAATTAGGAATGAAATTTTGGGCTACTGGAAAAATGGGCTAATGGGGAATGAGCCCATTATATTATTAAAAACAAAAGATTTACTTTTATAATCATTCTCATTGATTATTACCTTTAACCACACACCCCTTAGAGTTATACATGAAAGATAGATTAGTAACTTTTTTAGTTTTTATTTTTTGAACGACAAGCTAACACACACACACGTTCCGGGGTATCTGAGATCCACTTAAGGGTGCCAACCGACTAATCCCCGTTGACCATGACCCAGCCCAATTAAGGGTACCACTATGTGGCAGACCATTGATCTAGATTTCGCCTCATGCTCACCACGGGGTTCGAACCCGGGTAGTCAGGGATACCATCCACTGACCCTCCCGGATGTTACCTTACCACTGGGCTAGACTAACCTTTTAGTTTATGCATCATTCTTATCCAAATCTTGTTCCACCTATTTTGATGAACAAGAAAAACCCATTTTTGTCCTACTTTGTCTCACTCCTTGATCCTGTCCCGTGTCACGTCAAACATGGCACAATGAGCTTTTGACTTTTTGTTCTGCTCCATTTCACGCCTAACAAGAAACCATGAATTTTTTCCCGTCCTTTCTTATCCTAACCCATGTACCAAACGCAACCTTAAAGAACCGAACATGGGTATAGTCCTATAAATGATCCCCATTTCGAGCCATAACCGATTAAGGATGGTTCGCGCGAAACCCAGTTAACCAATATAACCAAGGATCGAATTGGGCTCGGTCAACAACTCCCCTTACAAAAACACTATCTTTGCACTTTGCAAAGAAACCATTTATGTCATTCAAAAACACATGTTATCTACCAGAAATCTTTTCTAAAAACATAAAGAGAATGCATCTAAAGGGGCACCCATGGTTGAAATTCAATTTCAAGAAAACCAGAAAACTAAAATAATAGTTAGTAATCAAAAACTAGAAATCCAAGAAATACCTCAAGAATCAATCTTTACCTGCTTCTATTTCATAACAACTCCATCACATGAAAGCTTCGGTTTCTTTTTTCGCAAACCACAGCTTCGACCAACGTAATCAACCTTCGACCGTTTGCTTCTCACAGGCGTAAACCAGTTCTCTCCTTTGCCTATGGTTTTCGCTTTTTGCATCCGTTTGTATTCTCTGGACCGAATCACACCCTCCAAAAGGCTGATATCTTCCCATATCTCATCTCGTGTGAGCGACGATATCGTCGGAAGTATGTCTTTCTGGAAATCTTTCATTCTCGTCCCCCTTCTCAACTTGATCCCGTTTTCCTTTCGTTCTGGTTCGTTTATCTCAAACGCTTTTGACGTTGCACAATCTTCGTCTACTCTGCTTTCTTCCAGCTTCAACACAAGTGACTCGTAAGAGTCGATAGAAGATTCCGGGATCGTTCTCTTCTTGTTTTCGATCTCATTTGATCGGGTTTCGGAATCTTGATTCCTAGAAGAAGTTTCTTGAAGCGATATAGATATAAGCGAGAGCGCTGCTTTTCGTATTACATACTCAGAGTCATCTTTACCCTTTTCTTCCATTACTTCTGAGATATGTATCGATTTTTCTTCGGAAAGATCGGATGAGGGTTCTGGAAGAGACTCGAGATCTATGCAGCAACGCTCGGTTTGAACGTCTTTCGCACTTTTTGGTTGCTTCAATGTAGGAATTGAAGTGGAAACTTTGATGGGTTCGCCGATTTTATTGCAAGATTCACCGTATGAGCTATCCGAGGAAAGATGGGGTTCCAACGGTTCGTTTGGGTAAAAAAAGGAATCATCTTGTTGATCTTTGTTCAGATCAAGATTCATAACTCTCGTCTTTTTGACATCATCCTGCTCGAGGGATCCTGCAGGATGATGCCAACGTTACATCAGATTCCATTCAAATAGAAAAAAAAAAAAGTACAGATCAGCAGATTACCGGTCAAAATAGATACAAAATAGGAAATTCTGAAACTTTGTCAATTTGATTTTACCGACGCAGTTGACTTTTTAGAAGTCAAAAGAATGAAACATAAGCAAAAGATCGACGAACCTTGATTGAACAGGCCTATTTTCAAATAATCTGTAGAGTTTCGGGTGGACTGATCTAGAGAAAGAACAGGTTGGGCATTCTCGTTCGATCCTGTTTCATTAGATTCTTCTTCTAGATCGATTATGTCAAGTGACGATGGGTAAACGATCTTATTCTTCCAATTGTTTCCGGAACTTCTGTTTCTCTTATTGGAGCTCCTCCCGATGCTCAAAGAAAGATTCACCTCCACACCATCTAAAACGTCATCCTCGCTAGAGCTACCAGTGGAAAGTCGAAGATCAAGAGGGTTCCGATGAAATCTAGAAAACAAATCTTGATCTTGTTGTAAGATGGGATCGTTTAACACGAATCGTGTGGAGCCCACCTGAAGAACATATGACTAAACATCAGGTAACAAGAAATTTACAGCCTAAGAAATCTAGCATTGTGGGTTCCATCTCAAGAAATCATGAACAATACTACTAAACCTCAGCTAGCAAGTGATCACTACAACAAAATGGGATATGACTGCTTTACAGGACTTAAGTTTATAGCACCAAACAATTATATGTTTTTTTATGTAAAAATGTTACAATAAGTTGATAGGACCCTTCTTAGAGTCCTTACATTTTATATGATATTATTTGAAAAGGTGACTTATAAAAGTAAGTGTCTTATAGAAAGACGTGTTCTGAACTTGTTAGTATAAAAAGTAACTGTTCATAAAACAGTTTTGAACTTGTTAGGATGTCCAAATACGTCTTAGCATCATATTATAACACATTTATATAGGTTGAACAATTGTTGATTATATGAAGCTATAAACTGAAGTGTTTATAAAATATTTGAAGTTCTATAAAGCCGATTTTGTTATGGACAACCTAACTCACAATTGTGGGTCCCATACCAACAATCCATCAAGTAAATGGGACCCATAATCATGCTATTCATTTCTCATTTCAATAATGAATAAAACCAAATTCCTAATAACTAACAAGAAGGAAATCAATGTGATTTTACCAAATGTCTTTCTGGAAATGTATACTTCAAATCGGCCTTCGTAATCGACTTCTGTACCGCATACAACCGGTGGAGCTCCTGCACTTCCCATAAACAATCAATGGCCACTTGATAAAAACTAAAAAGCAAACAATTTCTTGATAAAATTCAATACAACAAAACTTGAGAGATTAAACATACTTGTCTCTTGAGCAGGATCTCATGATCAATCATGGCCTGTTTTAAGGATTCTTCAAGAGGGTACTTTTGGAAAGAGTGCATATCAAGAAAACCTTCCATTGAAATCAAGAAACTTTATCACTTTATTTTCTTACTGTAAAAGTGGGCTTCTTCACAATAAAGATATCATCATGTCAAGGCAGGACCTGAAACTGGAGCTGGAAATTCCATATCATATTATGAATTCCTTCCTGCTGAATTTCATAAAAAGTTCAGACTTTAATTAAGCTAAGAATTATACAAATAGATATAAACATAATATATATTTATATAATGTTGTTGATGAGGAATTTTCAACTAAAGATCACAGCTCCCAGATGGATACAAGAGAATGTTCAAAGGCAAAACAAAAAAAAATGGAAAAAATTGTCAAATCATGAATGTACAAGTCCTAAAGCAAAGGTTACAAGTTATGGAAACTGTTACTAATATATTAGTTACCATGTTTGGTACACAAATATCTGCTTGAAAACACCTTTTTTGTTTCTGGATATTTTCATGTTTTAAGATCTCCTTTCTTGCAATATGCCAATATCCCTAATAAAAAAAATCCCATCTTTTTCTTTTTGATTCAATTTCCCATGATTTTTCTTTACATCAAACACAACCCATTTGAAGAAATTCTCATATAAACACATCATGATAATGAAACTAGTGAAGAGAAGAGAGAAAGAGAGGGTACCATGGACATGATGCGCACGTTAGCAAGAACCAAGACATGAGATTGATGTGTGGTGTGTTTATTGAGTGATCCAAAAAAAGATCAAAATAAATGCAACCCAGTTGCCTATTCTCTCTCTCTATCTCTATGTATATCTAGAGAGAGAGAGAGAGAGAGAGAGAAAAGAGGAGGGAGATTTGGCTATAAAACAGGAGGAGGAGAAGAGTGTTGTGGTGGTGGCTAATTTGCGCAGTTGGTGCGTATGCGTGAAACAGACGGGAACTTGTGTTATATGTTAATGTTATGTATCCATACAATATATACATATAAAGTTCCTGTCTCTATCACCCTATCTGTCTCTTTCTCTCTCTTTGGTTTTCGGGATTCTCTCTCTTTCTCTCTCTAGAAAATGTGATTTTCTGGTTATGAAAGAAGAGGCTAGTCAGACCCTGTTGGACGGTTATCTATCTCTGCAAAATACTAGCCTTTAACTGTATTTCTATATTTACCCCCTATACTATTCATTATTTGCACTCTTGGTCCTTCCACTCTCCTACCAATAGTCAAAGATGATGATGTATCCGCCGAGTGTTCCTTACTCGGCGGAAAGCTATCATGAGAACTTGAAAAGGTCTTAACCATAAGGAAATAATTTATAGAGTAAATTACAAATTTGGTCTATGTGGTTTGATTCTAATTACGATGGTGGCAAAATTCTTGTCTTGGGTCTTTACAGTTTTTTAATTCATTATGATGAGGTCCCTAATGCTAACATCTGCTAAATGCCTCTGTTAACTCGAGTATTTTAGTCATTTAAATCTAAATTCACCTATTGATCGAAATCATTGAAATTAAGGATCCTACTGATCTTCTACCACACCAAATAAACTTGCAATAAATGCGAATTAACAAAAACAAAAACTTCAACAAAGAATATAAAATTTTAAATTTTAAAAGAAAAATTGTCCAGATTTGGAAAAAAACGAGACGAAGAGACCACATTTGGAAGGTCAACCCTCGTGAGATCTTCGGTTGACGACGGTGGTTGAGGCGGTGGAAAGATTCCGATGATCAGATCTGGAAGGTCGTCTTCAGTGAGATCTATGGTGTAGAGACTAGATTTGGAAAAACGAGATGAAGAGATAAAATCTAGAATGTCGTCTCTAGTGAGATCTTTGGTTTACGGCGGTGATTGAGGCAATGGAGGGATTTCGACGATCAAACCTAAAGTTTTAAAAATGGTGGTGAGATTTGATTTGATCCAGATTGGGAGTCGATGAATTTGGAAGTATGGGTATAATCGAGTCGAGTCGGTAAATTTGAAACTTGTATATTGTACTTCAATTAATTATGCAAATTAAAAGAACAACAAACAACAAACATGGATATTTCTTGATTGTTGTAGTTGACATCAATGTGCAAAGAATTTTTTTTGTGTAGGTGTCCGTCCTTGAAGCTCTAAGACGGTATCATTTAATTATGGGCAAATACTAAATTGATTTTGGTATTCTCTTTTTCACTATTGGATCAATCCTAAAAATCACTTTTGCAGTACTGATTACTTTTGTAGTTTGTGTTTGTTGGACACGAAGCTACGATAATTTATGCAATATTGATTACTTTTGCAGTTTGTGTTTGTTGGACACAAAGCTTGTGGATGGGTCGATTTTTGTAGATAAAAACTTGATGATGATCTTGGGCTGAGACATGGAGATGGATTGAAGATAAGAAGAAGAGTCGACTTTTGGATCATGGGCCGAAGACAACTATGTTGGGCCAACTGGCTCTTTCATTGGATCATTTTCTTGATTTCATGTGAACTCGAACGATGTCACTTACAAACACACTTTCAAGAAATGGGTTGGCTGGTTTAATGATTTAGTTATGGTTTCATTTTAACTAACAATCACTTAAACTCGTTTTCTATCATTTTCAAGCAATGGGTCGAAGGAAGCGATAAAGCCGAAGTACTTGGGCTGAAGACCTTATTGGGTCGGATCCACTTCATGGACCCTCAGGTTTACCAAGCATCAATTGGGCTCACATTCGTTGGGCTCTTTATTGCAATTCTTGGGCCAATCAAGAAAGCTAGCTAGTTTCTCTAAAAGGGCCGTGAGCCTACGATATATAAATCAGAAGACTAATGAATTAGGTTTGCTAAATGTTTGTTTGGTATTGTTTAATAGATCACTTAATCTTATTGAATGAACTTGATAAAAACTGAAAGTAAGAATGAGGATTCTTACCCTATAAATGTTTCTTAGATAAATATTGTAAAAAAAGTCGATGTTGTTTTAATGGATTAAAATCTTCCTTCGATAGGTTAGATGAAAACTCATATACTTACTAATAGTTTATTGTGAACAGCAACATCAGGCGACAACTCTTGACAGCTCCTCTCGTTGTCGGAGATGCATAGGCTGTTGGTGGTCGTCCTCGACGGTCATCGAAGGTGGTCGTCGCAGGTGTAGGTGGTCGTCGGGTTTGTCATTTAACAACATTAGACACCAACGCTTTCGATTTCTCTTCAAAATGAATATAATTGCAATTCTCTATTTTTACACTATAATGAATGTCCAGGGAATTCCATTTCTCTGTCCAAAATCATACCAATTCTCCCAAACAAGATATTCAATAAATTCTCATTTCTCTACTTCCAAATCTCGGTATCAAATACCATTTACACCGGTTACCTCAAACAAAGTTTTTATTATATTTTAACAGCTCTTTTATTATTATTTTGATTGATTATATGGTTTTACACTTTTTAGCTTTTTGCAGAGAAGCTCCAATCGATTAGCCTCCACACACATGACTTAATTGTCGTCATCTTCATCGTCACAAGATAACTATTGATCATCAAATTTCTGTATATAATAATAATATCAATCCAAATCATTTCATTCATCCATCCAATTTTCTCAACCCATCCCACCAATGTCCACCGCCGTCGCCGCCCGTGACGTCGCCGTCATCGGCGCCGGAGCAGCCGGGTTAGCCGCCGCCCGCCAGCTCCGGCGAGAAGGCCACTCCGTCGTCGTCTTCGAGAGAGAATCCCTAGTCGGAGGCACTTGGATTTACACCCAAAACACCGAACCCGACCCGCTCGGCATCGACCCGACCCGACCCGTGGTCCACTCCAGCCTCTACGCCTCCCTCCGCACCAACTTACCCCGAGAATCGATGAGTTTCCGAGAATACCCTTTTGTGCCGAAGAAATCGGGTCAGAGGGATCCGAGGAGGTTTCCGGGTCATAAGGAGGTCTTGGAGTACTTGAAGGATTACGCCTCCGAGTTCGGACTCGGTGAGTTGGTTCGGTTCGAGACCGAGGTGAATCGGGTTTGGAGAATGGGAAATGGGAAGTGGGAAGTGAGATCAAGAAAGATAGGTGGAAAAGAAGAAGAAGAAAAAGATGAAGGTTTTGATGCTGTTGTTGTTTGTAATGGGCATTATTCGGAGCCCCGAATTGCACTTATTCCGGGTATTTGTATTTCAATTGATTATTAAAACAATCTTTAAACGAATCTCAGCCACTCATCCGGTCAATAATAAAAAAAAGGACGGCTTTGACCGGTCACCGCTGATAATCTTTACCCTTCCATGAATGGCGTTAATCCTCCGTGATCACGTCCACCATAACCGCGAGATGAGTGGCTGAGATTGCTTCTCACGTTTTCCTAAATTGACATGCTTCTCGTTTGAACCTTCCACTATATATATCTTGTTTCAAAAGCTGGTGATTGATAAAATGTGTAAATTTGTTATGAAGAGTTGTGAATTCTTGTTTGTTGTGTGTGGAATTTATTTATAGCTGTGGATGGGTGGCCTGGGAAGCAGATTCATAGTCACAATTATCGTGTTCCGGAGCCCTTTCGAAATCAGGTATCCATCATGTTTGTTTCTCGTAGTTACTAATGAATGTAGAGGACAATCGAGAGCGCAACGCATGTCCTATTCGGTCGGAATAATACATGATCATTCAGACCCAATATTATACATTCTACATGGTGAATTATATAGCATTCGATATTACTCGGTCTGAATGTTGTATTATTCACCTTGAATGATGCATAATGTTCGGTCTGAATAATAATTTAGATTGAATATGGCACGTGACACGCTCTCGGTTGTTCTCATGTTCACAATTAGATTTGACTTTTCATTTGAACTTTCGTCCATACGAAATTAGAAAAAAAGTTCAAATGTTTTCATTGTGAACGTGAGGACCACTAAAATTGTTTCACGTGGCATATTCAGTCTAAATATTTATTTATTATTCAAACTGAATAACATTGCATCCAGTGTTATTCAAAATGAGCGTTGTTCATTTTGAATAATACATGAATATTCAGATTGAATATGCCACGTGGTGCGCTCTGAGCTGTCCTCACGTTCACAATGAAAGATGAGTTCACATTTGAACCCGACCCTATGAATTTAAGTTTGGGTAATTGGTTGGGCTTTTAACAGGTTGTTGTGGTAATAGGGAGTGCAGCAAGTGCTGTTGATATCTCTAGAGAGATTGCAAGTGTTGCTAATCAAGTCCACATTGCATCTCGATCAACCTCCGCTGAAGAAGCCGCGATGCTACCCGGATACGACAATGTTTGGCTCCATCCTATGGTATGCTATTACTTTCCAATATTAGACTTGTTCATTGGTCTCAATAACTCTTTTAATACCACCAAGAATTTTTCCGATTGCTATCTTGAGGGCCCCATGGAAAAAAAAGGGTTCTAGAATTTCTCGTCGATGGGAATACTGATACCAAGTAACTAACGCAACGCAGATTGAACGTGCACATGAAGATGGTACAATCTCATTTACAAACGGGTTCAAAATCGCTGCTGACGTTATTCTACATTGCACTGGGTGAGTTTCTTAGATATTATATTCGTTTTATGTCGTTTTAACATTTCCTATTTTCTTTGAGGTACAAGTATCTTTGCTTTCTTTGTGGGTCTCATGTATATGATACAAAGAAGGTAAAAGGTAACTTCCATAGATCATATTTGATTGCGGGTTCCATTATCGAGAGATTTTTCTTGAATCTTGAAACTCGTGCAATGATCCTTTACTCTCTTTCAGGTATAAGCATCATTTTCCGTTTCTTGATACAAAAGGCATTGTGACGGTTGATGACAATCGCGTGGGCCCACTTTATAAGCACGTCTTCCCGCCATCATTAGCTCCTTGGCTTTCTTTCGTTGGATTGCCTTATAAGGTTACCTTCGTGTTTTTAACACATACGTTTTTCCACCAGATGGGATATATTGGGCTCGTTTATTTCAACTTTAAGGTAAGGTTTATTAACAAGTTGTTTTGTTGATGATTGAATTTACAGATTGCTCCTTTCCCCCAGTTTGAACTCCAAAGCGAGTGGATAGCAGGCATATTATCGGTCGGATTTTGCTGCCTTCACAAGACGAGATGATGAAAGATGTCGAAGCATTTTATTCATCGTTGCAAAAATCCGGTGTCCCAAAACGATATACCCATAATTTGAGTGGCTATCAGGTATGTTTTCTCTCTTAATTTCTCTAATCCTACATATGGAATGTGGGATGCTTTTTGTAGATTTGAGTTTAGGGGCAGATGTTGACTTTTAGAGTCAAACATATTGATTTTTAAACTGAAATTAGTTATGTATCAATATTGCTCTAATTGTAACATTCATTTCGTATTTGTTATACATTTCAATGTGGCAATCATTTTTTCTCTTTTATTTAGACAAGTTATATCAAGATTTGACTGAAAATTGGTCTAATTGACTTCAAAAGTCAACGTATAACATAGAGGCTTTATGGGTAGTGAAATCTGACTCTATTTGGTTGTTTTCGGCAGTTTGATTACAACGACTGGCTTGCGGAACAATGTGGGTGCCGAAAAACCGAGGAGTGGAGAAGGAAAATGTATTCGGCAACTTCTTTGAACAGACAAGTACGGCCGGAGACTTATCGGGATGAATGGGAAGATCAGGATTTGGTGTTGGAAGCTTATCAAGATTTTGAAAAGCAAATCTCTTGTAAAGATGTGTCTTTGAAACTACAGAATTTCAAAATCTGATTTTATATACTCAAAAAATGGTCACTTTTAGTGAAGGTGTAATTGTTTATGAAACTTCTTCTAAATAAAGATGATATATGCAGCTGTGCAATCTTTTATATAAAGTGATTATTGTTTATTGTATCTCATAGGTTGTAGACACAAGCTGTTAAAACTCTATGTTTGAATTCATATATTAACTAGGGTGAGCATCGGAAGCAAGTATCCGTCTTTGGATCCGAACCACTCTAGAACTGCTAGTTTTGGGACCGATATACAAAATCATATATGATTCATGCAACTTTGCCTACGACTTTAAGTCGCGTCCAAAGTCCCCCGCATCCCGTTTTCTTTTCCGTTAGTGTAAAATCACATGGGATTTTGTACATGAGTGAAGTTTCTCGCGTTCTCATAAATAGTTAGCGTTCTTTTTTGAACCTTTTTTTTCTCTCTCTATATATAGGGGTGAGAGAGAGAAAAAAAGGTTCAAAAAAGAAAAAATAAAAATCATTTTGTTATTATGACTTATAAATGAAATATATTTTTATGACTTATTCTGTTGTAGGTGATCAAAATTTTAATAATACTTTCTTACAGAAGAAAAAATAAACATCATTTTGTTATTATGACTTGTAAATGAGATAAAACTTAATTAAGTGCTAATGAATCATAAGTGAGTTATTTAAATAGCCACTAGATCCATGCGTTCATATAGAACTAATAAAAATGATCTAAATTGCAGCAAAGTCAATTCTGCCATAATTAACTAATTATTGTTGTCAATACAGCCATTGCTCATCAATTTCTGTATACATAATCAAACAGTTAATTTTATAACTCTACATAATCAAACAGTTGATCTAAAACATTTGAAAACATCAAATAGTCCCAATGTCAACCGTCTCGGCCCGTAAAGTTGCGGTCATCGGTTGCCGGAAAAGCTGGGTTAGCGGCTGCCCGCAACCTCCGGCTTGAAGGCCACTCCGTGGTCGTTTTCGAGAGACAATCCACGGTCGGAGGCACTTGGATTTACGCTGATAATACCGAACCCGATCCACTCGGCATTGACCCAACTCGACCCGTGGTGCACTCTAGTCTCTATGCCTCTCTCCGCACTAACATATCCCGAGAAACAATGAGTTCCAGAGAGTACCCTTTTGTGCCTAAGAAAACGGGTGAGAGAGATCCGAGGAGGTTTCCGGGTCATAAGGAGGTCTTGGAGTACTTGAAGGATTACGCTACCAAGTTCGGACTTGATGAGTTAGTTCGGTTTGAGACGGAGGTAAATCGGGTTTGGCAAATGGAAAATGGCAAGTGGGGAGTGACATCAAGAAAGAGAGGTGGAGAAGAAGAAGATGATGTTTTTGATGCGGTGGTTGTTTGTAACGGGCATTATTCGGAGCCTCGAGTCGCAGATATTCCAGGTATTTCAATCGTCATTTAGCCCACTAAGAAATAGTAAGGTGTTTTTGTCTTTTAAGAGGTTTGAATTTTGAAACTTGAAGTCTGATTTCACATCTAAAAAATAAGAGGTGGATGATGTATCTCTTAAAATTTCAAAAGACGATAAAAAGATTTCCAACCTTTTAAAAAAATAAAACAAATAGTAAGGTGTGTTTGTTTATGATTGCTCCTTATTTATGAATTATCCATCCTTGTTTGTTTTCTTGAATGGATCCAAATTCAACAAATAAAATATATCTTATTTGAAAGAGGGTGGTTGATCATAAAAATGTAAACTTGTTATAAAAAGTTGTAAAATTACGGTCGTATATCATAAAAATGTAAAGTTGTTATAAAAGGTTGTAAAATTACGGTCGTATGTGAATTGATAGGTGTGGATCAATGGCCCGGAAAGCAGATGCATAGTCACAGTTATCGTGTTCCAGAGCCCTTTCAAAATCAGGTATCCATCATGTTTGTTTCTCTTCAGTTTTTTAAAACACGATTATTAATTTTGAGGATCAACTTAATTGACAAATAAAGTTCACACTCTAATGATCGTCCCCTATAGGTAAACCGTACATATATATATATATATGTGTGTGTGTGTGTGTGTGTGTGTTTACTAATTCATCTTTCGGTAATTGGTTGATTCAAATGCCTTTTTAACAGGTTGTTGTGATAATAGGGAGTTCACTAAGTGCTATCGATATCTCTAGAGAGATCGCGAGTGTTGCTAATGAAGTCCACATTGCATCTCGATCCACCTCTAATGAAGAAGTTGCAATGGTACCGGGATACAATAACATTTGGCTCCATCCTATGGTATAGACTTGTTTCTTGGCCTTTGTAACTCTTTAGATACAAAAAAAGGGTTCAAAAGGCTAGGCCTTGGAGCTCCTACCCATCATGGATTATCAGTTCAGTGTCCTCAGAGTCATTAGTTAAAGATTTTTTCCACTTGTTATCTTTAGACCCATAGGAAAGAGGGAGAAGATCTAGAAATTCTCATCGCAAAATTTGAGATAATCAGGAATATTGATACCAAATAACTAATGCAGATTGAACATGCACACGAAGATGGTACGATCTCATTTCTAAACGGGTTCAAAATCGTTGCTGACGTTGTTCTACATTGCACCGGGTGAGTTTGTTAAATACATACATTTTAGGTCATTTAACACTTTCATTTTGTGGGTCCTAATGGACCTAATACAAGTAATTGTGGGTACTATCTTGTTACCAAACCTATGTCTTATTCTTTTTTGCAATTTAATAAGCATCCTTGCAACTTTGAAAAGCTGGTTTTTGTTTTGGTTTTAATAAAATTGTTGTCGTTAAAAAAAAAAATAATAAGCATCTTTGCTTTCTCTCTACATCCTACCATAGACCTTAGCTCTAACATAACCTGTTATTTTTTTTTAATGGGTTCCATTTATATGATGGCATGTGATTTTCTTTAAAATACATAGTATGATCTTTGCTAGATGAGGCCAAGTATCATTTTTTGTTTTTTGATGTCAAACCTAGGTCGTATTTTTAGACCATTTACCAGTTTTTGTTTACGGTAACGCAAGGAGATCATATGTGATTGTGGGTCCCATTTATCGAGGGATTTTCTTGAATCTTGAAGCACATACGATGATCATCTCTGCTCTTTCAGGTACAAGTATCATTTTCCGTTTCTTGATACAAAAGGCATTGTGACGGTTGATGACAATCGGGTGGGACCACTTTATAAACACGTCTTCCCGCCATCATTAGCCCCTTGGCTTTCTTTCGTTGGATTGCCTTACAAGGTTACCATTGTATTTTGACACATAAATTATCTTCATACATCCCATTCCTAGACTCCATACCCGGGATCCCACCACCATATGGGATATACTAGGCTCGTTTATTTCCTTTATTAACAAGTTATTTTTTTGATGATTGAATTTAAAGATTGCTCCATTCCCGGTGTTTGAACTCCAAAGCAAGTGGATAGCAGGCATATTATCGGGTCGAATTTCGTTGCCTTCACAAGACGAGATGACAAAAGACGTCGAAGCATTTTATTCATCGTTGCAAACATCCAACGTCCCAAAACGATATACCCATAATATAAGTGGCAATCAGGTACAATTTCCGCTATAACATATGAAATGTGGAATGATTTTTGTAAATGAAGTTGTTTTTCACAGTTCGAGTACAACGACTGGATTGCGGAACAATGTGGGTGCCCCCAAACTGAAGAATGGAGAAAGAAAGTGTTTTACGGAACTTCTTTGGCCCGAAAGTTACGACCGGAAACTTATCGGGATGAATGGGAAGATGAGGATTTGGTGTTGGAAGCTTATCAAGATCTCGAAAAGCAGATATCTTGTAAAGATGTGTCTTTGTAACTATAGAATTTCAACATTTGATTTATCTTGTAAAGATATCAAACTATACATTAGTGATAATAAAGCACCAAATTTGATGTAAATTAGTGTAAAATAATACATTTAAATTATTCATTTCCATCTGAGAATTGAATTAAAAAGCTTGGTTAAACTTGGAATGTTTGCAATGATGAATAGTGTACTTTCCTATTAACCGATTAAACATACTAGCTTTTAGTACTATTAATTTGGGGCCGAAATAACTTGATAAACTTCCAAAAGTCTTTTATTTCTAGCTTGGTTAGATTTGGAATTAAATTGATTTTTAAAAGAAATTACATTGCCAAAATAATTCTCGAAAATTCTATCAATTTTTGGCATGCATGCTACAACAGTCCCTCTTCCAACTATCTTAATTCTAGTTTAGTATGATTATTCTGCTTTCTGCAAAATAAAGTCTAAACAGTACACACCACCACAACCAAGCCCAAAATTCCAAAAACCTTAGAATACTCCATTAGGCCCATTTGTCCATAGTGATCCAAAAAGAAGCCTACTAAAGCATAAAAGACTAAAACTATTGGGCTTTTAGATAATAAAAGTAAAGAAAATACATAGTTATCCATGTTTGGTTTGGATTTTAGTACCAGTTAATGGCAAAAAATTACATGTGCTAAAGTCTTTGTGTTATCCATGTATACTAATCAGATGAATATAATGGAGAGGATATAAAGGGAGATAACATTAATTTAAAATTATAAAAATCTGATTTGTTATTATTTCATTGGTTGAATAGAAATGAGATAGGAGAATTTGGTATAGGAGATTTCTATCCCTAGTTAAGGGTGTGACTAGTTATGGTTTGGATTTAGCTCAGTTTGTAGATGTTGAACATACTTGATCTATTTATTCATCTGCTTTTTGTTTGATTTATCCATGTTTGATTTGTTTGTGTTATGGCTGTTGGTAGTGGTGGTAGGATTGTTACGGGTTGACGGTTGTGGTGATAATAAGTAATATCAAGAAAATTATTAATCAACCATATCATATATTTGTCATGTCATTGCCACATCGTATTTAATAATAAAAATGACCATATTGTCCTCATGTCCGAGCACATGGAAGATTTAACCTTTGGAATATAACTTGTTTGAAAGGGACCAAAACCTAACATTTGCATATCATAGGGATTTTTCGCAATAAATATTTTGTAGGGACCCAATACGAGAAAATATGCAAACCACAAGAACCAAAATTGCAATTTACTTAAAAAGTGAATTCAATCTTATGTACTTGACTATCCCAATCAAAACACCCGTATTTGAGGTAGTGCATTAAAAATGGGTAAACAACATTAATTCCAAGCATAATCCTTTAATAACCATCATGAATTTGTAGTCATTGTGTCAAATAAAAAAAAGTGAAAAACTACAAAGTGCAAATAACAAAAGCGATAAAAATTTTACATAAGAAGTGTTTGAAGTAAGCTTTCTATGTAATCATAAATTTGACGAAACTGAATTTGATGTATCTGTTGGAAACTCACATCAATTACATGATTTACACTTTGCAACATGCTTTACATTCACATCATTGACATGAACTAAACTCGTAATTGAGATCCACGCGGCTACTATTTCCTAAAACATTTTTATAATTTTTATTATTTGTTTTTTCTTTAACATGCAGGTTACATTGGTCCGTTCCTCGAATGATATTCCGCAACATAAATTTATCATAGCTCGATATCGAGAAATCACTTTTAAACTCAATTTATTTTGGCTTACTGAATTTATTTTAGACGTGTCATGAAAAATTTATGATTTTTAATAGTTATTCATTTCTAAATAATTACATGTTCAAGATGATCATTACATTTTACTTATGTAAGAACATATTTGCAATGAATCAATAAATCTCTAACACCACAATGATATATAATATATAAATCCAAGTCCTTTTTGAAGCGGAAGTATTCTGATATGTAACTCTATTTTTTTATAATACCTTTGTCATAGAGTATACTAGTGATAACTAATACCTATTGAAGACTAAATATCTATTGATCATTTTATTAATAATATAGTCCCACACGATTGACGTTTGAACCACATGGAGAACGTAGATGTTAACACAAAGAGATGTCATGTGACCAAAGGAGTGTTAGCCTAGTGGTAAAGACTTAGGCACTACATAGTGGTGAACCTGAGTTCGAGCCCTGAGGGACGCATTCTGGAGGTACGGGGGGCTTCGACCCCGGACTGCATGCTTTAGCAGTCGGGCTTCGGCCCAAAATTGCCGAGGATTAGTCTGGGCCCAATGTGGTCTGGGATACCTCTTCCAAAAAAAAGAGATGTCATGTGTACCATGTTCATGCATTGATAAATAATATTAGATGTGACTTTTATAAATAAAAAAAATTGACGATGCATCATAATACAAACTTCACAATTGATAGATGCAATTTATACTTGTTTTTTTTAGTTCTAACAGTTATATAGTTATATGTGTAACATGATGCTTTATCTAGCAATTTTTACATGCCACATAGTTAATGAGAGGGCGTGTATATATGTGCAATGGAAATTTGAAAATCAAAGAACTAATCGATAAACTTATTGTGGAAAAAATGGCCTTTTTTACAATGAAGTTTATGCTTGAAAATTCAATTTTAACTATTTTTAGTGTTTTCTTTGTATGTATGTTATGTTACATTTAAGGTAGCAAGATTGATATATCACAAACGAAGGTTTTAATTAATTCTTTCTAAAACCCCATCCAAATTGTACATGCCTAAAATTGACAAATGCATAGTTGTTTGTACCTAACACTTGTTAAAATATATAGTCAAATGCATGATAGTATTTATAATTGGAAGTTCAAAACACATTCCAAAATATATATTTGATGAAAGTTGATTACATCTAATCATAACTAGTTTAATATGAAGCCCGCCTCCAATAAAATCAATGTGAAAAGACATTTTTTAATCTCATCCCATTCATAAATTGTGCTTCTCAAGAAATTGAGTTAAGATGAAAATATGGGCAAACTAACTTGAATGAGTAGGGGAAAGGCCCCCACTAAAAAAGTAAATTTTCAAGTTTTTGCCCAAAAAAACTTAGAAACCACTTGAAATCAACCAACAATACTTTAAAAATCTCATGAAACAGTAGAATTAGGCTAAGAATACATTGAACGACTCTGCGAGCTTTTAATCTATCTTATAGTTGCCTTCACTAGGAAAAAAGTCTTAGATCCGCCATTGGGTGAGAAACACAAAAATAAATCTAGACCGTTGATTACTTTTAATTTCAACCCATCCAAGAATTATTTCTCAAAATTGATTAGGTGCATCTCATTAGTTTTGATTTTGTGAACGTCCTTTTTTAATATAAATATGTTTTGACGAATTTGAAATAAACAATATGTCTCATCCAATACAAAGAAATGAAGCAACGAATGAAGAAAAGAACTAAACAAAAATAAAATTTTCATTCCCCAAATTTGAGACAATATAAAAATCAATGTATCGATGGTAACCAACTTATATTAAATCTAAACCTCAAAAAAGAGTAGTACCCAAAAAAAGTAAACAGATGAAACAAAAAATATCAAGATGAATGTTAAACTAAAAATAATAAAAACATTATATTTTCTATATACCTTTTTTGGATCAAATTTGGTTACACTTATTGTCAATTTTCGATTTAAGAAAATATAGGTTTGTTTTTTTTATCTATAAGGGTAATTATTACCACACTTTCAATCGCATTCTTTAGATCATTTCATTTTTTTAAGGCAATAAACTCACACATATATTCGTGGTATCCGGACATCTAATTGGACAGCACCGACTAATCCGTGACGACCCAGCTTAGTCCACATAGACTGGACCTACCCAGACACGACTAAGCCCCACTTATGGCCGAGTCCGCATGCCCATAGACCGGCATGTCCGTTACCTGGACTTGAACCGATCCAAAGGCCAGCTCAAAGTCTGGGTATCGCTGAAGTGCTACTCTCATGATTTGAACCTAAAACCAATGGATACCATCCACTAGCCCCAAGCCTTTTGCCACTTGAGCTACACCACTTTGATAGATCATTTCAATTTAACAGTTTATCTTAGATAATTCTAATTTTTACTTTTTCTAGGGCTTTATCTCAATCATTTCCCCATTTTCATATTCTTCAACCATTTTGGTTTCAACTTTTTCTACAAAAAATACACAATTACAATTAGGGCTGTAAGGCTACCCGCACCCAACCCTCCCAACCCTCTCACTTTTTAATGCCACATCAGCTGACACATCAACTTTTTTCCAACCCCCTCTTTACCCTCTCATAACCCTCTACAACTCTTACCCAACCCTATCACACAACACACACACAAACTGTGCAGCTTCATGCCACCGCCAAGGCCGCCAGCCCGCTGGGTACCATGGGGTCGCACCCAACCCGCCGGGCCTTTTGAAGCTGGCAGGCATACCCGCTAGAGCCCGACAACATCGGTGCGTGCAGCCTAAACGAACTGAGTATCAGGTAGTTCTTTAGTATGTCTAGTCAAGTTGCCGAGTTCTATTTGAGTCGAGTTTTAACCAAGTCGATCTCGAATAGCTCACGAGTTATATCGGCTCGTTTACACCTTTAATTGCAATACCGTAATTCGGTTGTTTTATTATGTCGTCAGGCGGTAATAAAGAATATAAAAAGGATATAGATTTCGTAGGCATGAAATAGAAATAGATATAGAAATATGAATCCATCATAGTTATTGTAAATTTACTTAATTCGCCTCGGAGTTTCCTCTCAAATTGCAGTTGGCAGCTTCGACTACTCCGCGAACATTTTCAAGCTCTCTCAATCAACAACCAAACCACCATCGTTCTTCTCAATAACATCCATCCATCAATGGCGTCCTCTATTATATACACTTCTCATTTCACCTCTTAGCTTTAATTACTCTTTCTAGCTTCATATCTCCATCCTAATACTTGTTGTTAATGGCGGCGAATGCATCTGGTTTTAGTTTTCTCACTCCATCTATGAGAATCTCTTCTTCATCTATTGCTGTTAATCGTTCTGGATTCTTCAATTTCAATCCTAATCCTGATGTTGTCTTCTCCAAGAGGATGATGATTCGTTGCTCTTCTTCTACTTCTCAAGGAGCTGCTGAGAGCTTTTCGCCTCCTGAATCTCGTGTTTCCAGGTCAGTTTTAATTACTGTTTTTGTTGTTCGTTTATAATCGATGAAATTTGTCTGTTTTAAGTTAGGATTTGGTGCAAATTAATCTGAATCTGTTAATTAGCTTGTTTATCAGCATTCGGTATGCTGCTATTTGTGTATGCATTTCGATTTTTTCAAGTCGTAAGGAGTAATGATGCATTTAGGTCATTTAATTTCGTCATAAGTGGAGTTTCGTAACTTCAAAATTGATGTATTTTGTTCAGCTTGCTTCATTTTTGTGGATCTTCAACTTAGAGATCTATACATGTGTTCTAAATCTTAAAGCAAAACTGTGATAATTTAGTTAGATTTGAAGAGCTAATGGAAATTGCTGCTTGTTTGAAGTTGAAAATCAATGAATGATTTTGTATGCAATTAGTTTTTTTGTGAATAGTTCAATAAATTTGGATTAAGAGTTGTTGTGTTTTGGTGGTGATATTGGTGTTGGTGGAGTTTGTATTTTGAGGTATTGATGAAGTTGATCAAGTAAGAGTTGGATTGTTGAGCTTTGAAGATTATATAGTTGTTCCTTGAATATATCATCGATTCTCGTTGGATCGGTTAGCATTTCGAACCATGAGTTGGTATAAAATAGCTAAAGAATCACTAAGTTGGCTATAAACAACAAAAAGAGTACTTCAGCTGGCTACTTTATTGTAGTTTTCTTGAAATGAGATGCTGAGCTTAATGGTTTGAAATGTTAATTGCTCCTTTCGCTTAAAACACCATAGTTGTCTGAAAAATAATGGGGAAAACTTTCTCTTTGCATTTTAAAAAATGTGTTGGTTGTTTAGTAGGTGCTCTAGTTTTTGGGGTATAGGGGACAGGTCTGGTCTCCAATGTAGGTGAAATCACTCGACTGTTGGTTGGGTTTAGTGTCAAGTACAGGTTAAAGGATTGCTCATTTTGCTTATGTTCGATCGATTGACCTGATTTTTATTTAATCTTGAAGAGGTTAGTTGATGCTCAACTCTTTTTTTCATTTAGTTTTCTCTCAAAATTAGCTCATAATTTCAAGATTTTTAACTTTTGGAAGGAACATCTTTCTAATGCATTTATGCCTCGGGATCATCATTATCAGTTTCTGTGCAATTGAATTGTGAGAAATGATGTAAAAGTCACTACACAGATTTCTTAAGAACAACCTAGTTTGTTTTGTTGTGAAGTTCACTTTCATGCAAGATAAAGTCACAGTTGAGAATTTGTGTAGGAACTGCTGACAACTAATTTCTCTGCTATGAATTCACACGCTGTAAAAGCAAAGATTGTTTATCCCTCTTCGTAGATGCATATAAATTCATAAGATTTCCCTATTTAAGTAATTCTTTTTTGGGTGACAAATAACAGGCTTGTAAGCAAGGGCTGCAAACTAGTTGGATGTGGCTCAGCTGTGCCTCAACTTCAGATTTCCAATGATGATCTTGCTAAAATTGTTGATACTAATGATGAATGGATATCTGCTCGAACTGGAATTCGCAATCGAAGAATTCTTACAGGTTAGTGTTTGCTTGTTGACAGATATTTTTACTGCTTATTTTTATCAAAATGAAGATCTAACGTTAAGCTCATTGTTTACAACTATTCCCAATTGAATCAAGTTATGTTTCTTTTAAAAAAAATTCTTTTATACGTCTTCTGATAAAATTGCAAACAAATATTTAGACTACTCTCCAATTTATGGGAATTGTCGTAGACCAAAGTCAATACCATATAAGGATTTATAATGATGACATCATTACAATCATACATAAAAAGCTGGTTTGAATTTCTTACTGAAAAAAGAAACCAACTACAGGTAACGAAAGCTTGACTGGTTTGGCTGTGGAGGCGGCTCAAAAAGCACTTCAAATGGCAGAAGTCGAACCTGATGTGTGGATCTCATCTTATTGTGTACATCAACCCCAGAAGATCTATTTGGTGGTGCTCCTCAGGTTGAACCTGCTGACATGGATTACTCTTGTTTTTGTTTCATAAATTTCCATCGAACTCTTTTACTGATTCTTCTTTATTCCCGTTTTTAGATTCAAAAAGCACTTGGATGTAAAGGGAATCCGCTTGCATTTGATATCACAGCTGCCTGTAGTGGGTTTGTATTGGGCCTAGTATCAGCTTCTTGTTATATTAGAGGTAAAATTTTGTTTTCTTTTGGATCCAAACGGTTTTTTTTTTCCTTTTGAAGTTGTTGTGATTCTAACACTCTGAAACTTGGTCTTCAGGAGGTGGTTTCAAAAATGTACTTGTGATTGGAGCAGATTCACTCTCTCGTTATGTTGATTGGACCGATAGAGGGACTTGCATTCTCTTCGGTGATGCTGCTGGTGCTGTTTTGGTCCAGGTATGCATGATTTTATTGCGTGCGTTCGGTAATTGCTCTTATAAATTACTCCTTTAGTCTCATCAACTTTCCAAGATTTTATTTCTCGGAAAGTTTTCACATCAAAATCACTTTTCCTTTTTCACATCTTGTCATTAGAACGTTCGTATTTGTATTCGTTGGGTTAATTTCTCTTTTTTGTCTATATTGAATCCTTATTGAAGCCTTGAAGGGTATCTAAAGATCTTTGACTGATATCTTGATATCACATACAAGACAGTGAAATAGACTTGTATATATACTCTACTCGCTTTTGCATTCATCATTCCCGTTTTCTGCATGTCCTTTTTTAGTAGAATAGAAGATGAGCATGGAGATTGCGTGTCTGTTTTCTGCATGTCATTACCTCTGTCTTGACAGACAAAGAGACTGTTCCCCAGAAGACCTCATGGATTTTTTTTTGTCTATATAGTAATCATGCAGATACATGTTTGTGCGTCATAATTTCTTGCATTTTCTGCAGGCATGTGATAGTGAAGAGGACGGTTTATTAGGTTTTGATTTGCACAGTGACGGCAATGGCAACAGGTAATTTCCGTTCATTTACAAATGTATTCAAAATGTGATTTTCTTTTCATAACCCTCTTTCCCTACAGGCACCTGAATGCTGGAATCCAAGCAAATGAAACAGATCATGCATTGGGTACAAATGGTTCAGCCATAGGATTCCCCCCAAATCGTTCGTCTTATTCATGTATTAAAATGAACGGAACAGAAGTCTTCCGTTTTGCTGTTAGCATTGTTCCACAGACTATCGAGGCATCGCTAGCAAAGGCTGGTCTTGGTCACTCAGACATCGACTGGCTACTGCTCCATCAGGTATGAATCGAACCATATCTGCCTAAAAAAAAATATTACGTTATATCTAAAAGTATTATAATATGTTGATAAGGCCCTTTAAGGCATCCTAACAAGTTTTCTAGAGCAATTTAAAATAAAGTGTCTTGTTAGTCTTTTTAGATTACATTATTCAGGTAAGTGTAATAAAAAATTTATTAAAAATGTGTTTTCATATGACCCTTCTTTTAAAATGTCATCTAAAAAGCCAACAGCACTATTTATTTTTTAAGTGTTCTAAAATACTTGTTAGGATGCCTGGCTTTTCTTTGCTTGTAAGCAACTGAATCAAGATATAGTAAAATTGGTTTTCCATGAAGGACATTTCTGTAAATTTACTTGCAGGCGAACCAGAGGATCATCGATGGGGTAGCAACAAGATTAGAAGTCCCAAAGGATAGAGTGATATCGAATCTGGCAAACTATGGCAACACGAGTGCAGCTTCAATCCCGTTAGCGTTAGATGAAGCCGTTCGAAGCGGGAAAGTCAAACAAGGTCAAACCATCGCGGCTGCTGGCTTTGGTGCTGGTCTTACATGGGGTTCTGCTATCTTGAGATGGGGTTAGAATTGTCTTTAACCATTGTTTTTGTATGTTGCAGTTATTTGGTGGGAATGGTAAGGAAAAGAAAAAAAGAGATGTTGTACATTGTTTGCAAAATCTAAGAATTTCATCAAATTTTGTGGAGGTGGAGGCCTTGTTTTCCTATTTCATCATCTTCTAAACTGTGAACTTGAAAAAAACATCAATAAAATTTCATTCTTTTTCTTCATTGTGCATTCAAATTATCTTTCTAATGATGAAACCCATATCCTTTTACTAGAATAACATATCTATGATTTGTTCCCTTTGCCATTTTGCAAGCCTTTTTTAGCCAAATGAATTCTACATTATGTACAAGAAGACAATATTGCAAGAAAAACTAAACCATATAAATAAATCATTCATAATAAATGATACCAATTACAATTTTTAACCGTAGATGTCCAAACCAGCTTGTGTACATCATCTAAAACCGATCCTCTTAACATTGAATCGATGAAATCTTTTCTATAGATCGTAATAGAACGAAAATAATTAAATCCCACATTTAATTAGCAACAAAAATCTTTCACTGATCAGCAACATCATCAAGTCTGGCTCTAATCCTCTGAAGTGTACCTTCAATGGCGATATCGAATGCATCTTTCTTCGTCCTCAAACCCAACGAACTCCCGTGTTTTCTGTACATAATTCTCGGAATCAACTCGATCAATTTCTCCCTCATCCTCGCCGTTACACTCCTCGGAATCCCTTTCAAAACCTCCAACACACTCACACCCTTGAACACCACATCCTCCTTCGGAATCATCACCGAAAACTCCTCATACTCATCCTCCGGCAAATGCCACCCGTACTGCCTTCTCGCCGATAACTCCTCGAAAAACACCGGTATGCACCCAGCGAGGATGCTATCGAACGTCGACCTCCGCGTCGGCGTGTCGCCCGGAGGCTGCAAACAGAAGCTCGCGTGCAGCATCGGCTTCATGAACTTAATCGGATCATGCTCGCATACCCCGTTCGAACAATCCACAAACTCGCACAACCTCGAATACAACCCGTTGCTCGTCCCGTTCCCGATCCCGGAACTGTTATCGCACTCCAACCGAATGCTCCGCCGCACGGTGGCCGCGGACGAGATCCCGCCGCCACCCGCAAACAGCATCAACGTCGACCTTTTCGATCTACGGACGCGTTTGATCCACGAATCGAAAAGCGCCAGATTCGGCGGATGGAACGACGTCAGGTACGGAATCGACTGCTCCTGCCACGGGTACGCCCTCGACTCCAACGTCAACGCCGTCACATTAAAAAACTCCGGAAGCTCGAGAAACGACGTCCCCACACCGGCGGGTCATTCCCCAACGGCTGGGATACGTCCCACGCGCTTCCGGCAATCACCAAAAAGTGATCATGGCCGTGGCGGTTGAGCCAGATCTCCGGCGAGTCTTGGTACCGGAGGAAATGGTAGAGATTCCGGCCGTGTTGGGCGGAGGAGTTGTATTCCGGGCCGTAGAGGTAGCGGAGGGAGTCCAAGGCGGCGTAGTAGGGGAGGTAGATGGCGTCGGCGGCGGCGGGATCGGCGGTGAGACAAGGGTATTCGAGCATGCGGCGGTGGAAGAAGAGTTCGAGGAGGGAAGGGTCGGTGCGGAACCAGGAGTGGGACGGTTGTGGGTTTTGGAGCCCAGGCCGTGGTTGGTGGTGAAAGGGCAGAGGTCGGCGGAGAAAGGGTGGTGGGCGGCGGAGCAGTTGGTGAGGATGTCGAGGTTGAAGGGTGGTGGGAGGTGGCGGATGTGGATCCAGCGGTTGGTGCAGTCGGAGTCTAGATCGGATTGTTGTTGGTGGGTTGGGGAGGTGAGGAAGAGGAGGAGGAGGAGGATGGTGATGATGGTGGTTGTGGTGGTGGACGGTGGAGATCTGGGTGGTGGCATGGTGGAGGGGTGGTCGGAAAAAGGGAGGAGGAGAGAGAAGGGGAGGATGGATTGTGGCCTTCCACTTGGGTTGGGTTATTGTGTTTTTAAGTAAATTACATAAATGAACCCTTGATGTTTGTATATTTTTACTTTTACCCCCCTTAAAGTTTGTTTCTTACAAACATTCTCTCTATCAAGTTGAGAATTGCAAAGCGTGCTACGATTTGAAAGAGAAATTTGACTACAAAAATTATTTGACATCAATGATGATGATCAAACTTGAATATCAACATTATCGTATTGGTCATGTCATTCTTACAAAAAATTAAACCTTTTGTTTTAAAATCAACAGAAAAGTGGTAGATCGTACGTACATCATAACAACTGGTGCAAAGGAGGAAACTGTTAGAATGGAATTGATCATCCCAATTTCGCTCAATTTTATTGGAATTCGACGAACAAACATCCCTCTAAAGTCTAAAGATAAAAGAGGGTTGATAGGAAGAACAAATTAGCATTTTCATCAAAATAAACCGAAGTTAACAATTATTAGCCCCACTGCTAACTTTAGTGTTCTAACGGATTAATCAAAGGTACACATAAATTGGGTGGTTTGTGGCTGTCTCGATGGTCTTGTTGGGTTCGTGGGTCTGTTGGGCTCGGTAGTTCGTGTTCAATGGATGGTGGTTCTTGGTCTCGATGGTTCGTGGTACGTGTTCGGTATTAAGTGGCATGTGCTTCGTGGTTGTCTTGGTGGTCTTCTTTGGTTCTTATTCGATGGCCAATGGTTTCATGGGGTTCGTTTGGTGTCGGTGGCCTAGGTGGTTCGTGTTCGATGGTTCGGTAGTCGTGGCTTGTTGCAAGTAATTCGTGGTCGTCTCATTGGTCTCGGTAATCTCGGTGGTTCGTGTTTCTTGTTCGGTGTTTCGTGGCCGTGGGTTCGTTTGGTCTTGTTAGTTCGTGGTTGGGGGTTTTTTTGGCTGGTGGTTCGTGTTTCTTGTTCATTGTTACGTGGTTGATGGTTTCGGTAGCCTCTTAGTATGTAGCTTAGCCTAAGCCTGTGTTTCTCATTCATTTGTGGCGGTTCTTCTCTTTCTTCCCCAAGAGCTCGTATTGTCACCACCTGGTTGGACGGTTGCGGCCATTGGTAAATTGTTCGTCACTTTGGGGTTTTTGTGCCGGTGTATCAGTCGAGGTTGGTTTTGAGTTCACCGGGTGACTGCCCATATGTAGCTTGTGAGTTTTTGGTTAGTGAGGTCGGATTCGTTCTTATGTTAGTATTCTTTCGTTGTAATTTCTAGTTTTTTAAACATATTACCGTTAAAAAAAAGGTACATAAATTAACCATGACACCCGTTAAATTGTTGGTTTAGTTCCCCAAAATGTATCCAACTTGTCACATTTTGTTGTATATATTGTACTTCAATAATTACCAATTAATACATCATACTACCTAAAACCTAACATTTTGATGTATCTGACCTGCTATCAAAGGTTACCAGCCGGTCCCCCCCCCCCCTCCGGCGACTTTTCCGGCCATCCGGTCATCTTCACCGGCGACATTCCAGCGACCACCATTTTTCCGGCCACCACCACCATCTTTTCGACGCCTTTTCTGACCACACCATCTTCTCCGGTGACTTTTCCGACCACCACCGTCTTCTTCGATAACTTTTTCGGTGATCAACATCTTCTCCTACGACTTCCGGCAACCACCATCTTTTCCGGCGATTTCCCAACGACCACCATTTTCTCCGGCAACGATGCTGATGATTTCGGACAATGTACAACTATTTTCGGATTGGAGTAAGCTGGTGAGTTTGCGGAAGGGTTGATGAAGGTCGCCGGAGAAGATGGTGGGTGGCGGAGATAGAGGTTGGCGGAGAAGATGTGGGGTGTCAGAGATGGGGGTTGTTGTTCGTGCTAAAAGTTTCGTCGGAAAAAGATGGCTTCTTGCCGAAGGTTGCCGGAGAAGATGGTTTTTGCCGGAAAAAGTCTCGCCGGAGAAGTTGACCAGGTGGCCGGAATGACCGGCTACTGGGTTTACAAGTCATTTAGTATTTAAAATGTCAGGTTTTTAGTAGTATGATGTATTAAGTAGTAGTTTTTAAAGTACAGTATATACAATAACAAAAGATTACAAGTTGGATATATTTTGGGGAACTAAACCCTAAAAAAATCGGATTTTTTTAAATATAAATGAACTAATCCACATTACCTCATGCCTTTCATCAATAAGTAAATTTGTTATTTGGCTCAAACATCTATAGTTACAAAAAGAAATCCAAAATTTTCCCCATACCTTGTTAATTACGTAATTACCCCGTTAACTATAAATTAACCTTTAGAAATCTTAGAATCCATCCATTCCACCAAGAATCAAAAAACAAAATCAGAAATGGAAATAAATTTCTGATCTTCTTCTTCATTCCAAAATCCCACATTCAAACTTCAAACCCATTTCAAGATTTCCCCAAAATCCTTTCCCCCCAAAAAGATGTTCAAATCTTTATGTAAGTCTCCCTTTTTTCTTCATCTTTAAATCTTTAATCATTCCAATTTCATCAACTAATTATAATCCATTAATCTTTTTGCATGCAGCTCTGAAGAAATCCACCGGTGGTGGTCGCCGGAGATTCAAAGACTACTACTCCGATTGGATCGCCACCCTGAAAACCGTCCACCTGCCACTCCTCCGCCACCACATGTCCGCCACCACCTCCACCTCCTCCCCTAACCTCCTCTCCGCCCACGTCGAAATCATCCACCACCACTTCAAATCCTACTACCAAACCCTAGACGCCGCCGCCGCCGCCGACGTCTCCCAGATCCTCTACCCTTCCGACCACCGTAACCCCATGGAGCTCCCCTTCCTCTGGCTTGGAGACCTCCACCCTTATCTCTTCACCACCCTCCTCAGATCCTTCCTCCAAGAAAACCAAGAAGAAGATCAAGAAGATCAAGAAAATTATGATGATGATGATGAGATTGAAGATGATATTGAAGAGATTGAAGTGGGTGAAGCTTGTGAGTTCTTGAAGAAGCAGTGGCCGTTGATGAACGCTTGGAAGACTCAATCGCGTAAGTTGACGGCCAGGATCG
>CM058042.1:7514076-7574000 GCA_030169165.1 Centaurea solstitialis
TTCTTATTTTTGTAAACTAGAAACGTACCTGCGCGCGTTGCAGCGCGAAGTATGTATCAGTTGCCCGATTTTTATATACATCATTGTAAACATCAATTTAATCATATGTGTTCAATCAATTAACCTCCTAATGGTTTATTGAATAGTCAATTTCGAAAATTGAAATAAAAGTATTATCTTTATATAATAGAATATATAATATAATTGAATAAAAAATATTCAATATTGGGCTTATTTCGAAGGTATTGATGCGACGATTATGATGGTATAATTTGTTAACAAAAACGTAATTTTAATATAAATTTTAGTTCATAATATATGATTACTTAGATTATATGATAAGGGTTTAAAATAGAAAATGAAAAAGTAAAGAACTAAAATAAGATTTAATAAATAACTATGGGAGTATAAAGTGTAAATGTGTAAAATGTAATGTTGAACAAAAGAAACTGTCATATTGAGTTATTTGCTTTTATATATAGTATAGATATAGATATAGAAACAAAATTAAAATTGGTTTTCATTTGTTCCTTTCAATTTTATGGGCTTTAAACTAAAGCCCAACCATAATTGTTTACGATAATCCTAGCCCTAGGCCTACTTAATAATCTAATACCGGGTACTGGGCCCAATATGCAAGTTAACAAGTAGAGATGGCCATTAGTAACCAATTATAAACGACCCGGTCGGTTAACCGATAACCGAATTGGTCATCAATCGGTTATACCCGGACCGCTTCATAACTGGTTAAGAGACCGAATAATCTAATCAGTTAAGGTTTTGGGAATTTTCTCCATAACCGGTAATAATCGGATCGGAACCCGGTCACGTAACCGAACCGGAACCGGTTATAACCGGGACATATTATTCAAAAAAATAGCCGTTTTATATATGTAATTATAGCCGTTAGGAGCCGTTTGGCTTCATTTTTGAACGTTTTTTAGGCTTTTTTTACCCCCATATACCCTATAAATAAGTTGTGTGGTGTTTGGGTTGAATACCAAGTTACCAATTTACGAAAATCGCAAAAAACGCAAAATTCTCGCTATAATTTGTGATTTTGTGTTCTCGAGTCTCGACTCTTATTCGTTTCTTGGAAGTTTTACTCTCTCAACCCCTAAATTCTAATCTTTAAATAATTCATAATTTTAAAAAAAAAAATAGCTTTAAGTGATCCTTAACTGGTTATAACCGGACGAGGTTAACCAGTTAACTGTTAAGTTTAATCAGTTAGGACCCCGGAACCCCTTAACCGTAACCGGTTACGGCCGACTACTGTTTTTAACCGAACCGATCCCTAGCCGGTTATAACCGGCCCAGAACCGATTTTTAGCCATCACTATTAACAAGTAACTTGTTGTTTATATTTATATAAATTTATGACTAATCTCCTCCCGATTTGCGATCTACAATTAAGCAAAGTTTTCATAAATATTGTGACCATTATTTATCATTTAAAATTTCTTCAAACAACCTCTTGTGAAGGAAATAAATTACGTTTAATAACCCAATTTTTTAAACCAAAAAAGATATGAAAAATCATCAAACATTGATTTATAATTAATCACAAATTTTAAAATTAAAGTAAACACATAATTTTCATATAGTTGAAGGAGCATGTTGGATATAATGCACTTGATACATGCTTAGACCATCTACATCAACCTTATAACTAGTTTTTATAACTGAGTTAACATGATAAAGATGTTTTGTAAGTATTTATAAAGCTTACAATTTTTGCGAGGGCTTTCAATTTCATATGTGGGTCTCATTTATTTTTTTATTCATATAAAAACTTATTTTTTATATAAATATTATATTTTATAGCTAATATTTTAACTAATTTTATAATAATAATTAACTACTAGTAACTTATAGTAATTTTATATTTAAATAACTATTTATATTATAAATAAATCATATTTAATATTTTTGTGATATTATAAAATTATTAAAATATATAATCATAAATTATAAATTAGTTAGGGAGGGATCACTTTAAAAATGGGTATGTAGATGAGTGATATTGTATTAACATGAAGGTTTATGCAAAGCTGATGTAACACTTTAGAAATATGAACTGACATTGCCTTGATACAGATGATCTTAAAGTCCAAATGACTAAAGCTATCAAAATTTATGTATTAATCATATCAATTGTGGAAAGATTATTACTCCGTTGGCTTTAAACTAAAGTGGTTGATGATGATGACCAACTACCCATTGTTTAGAATTATCTAAAAGGCCACTACTTACTTCGACCAATTTTACTAAATATATTAATCTTAAACAATAATGTTAATTGGAAAGGAAAAAAAAACATATTAGCAACTATTATAAAACATTTACACAATATCAAGTAGATCTCATTGTTTTTTACATTTATTTCTTTCCTCTTTTTTGTTTTTTTGTGTTTTAAACTTAATCCGACAATCTCATCAAATATAAAAAGTATATGTAAATATTTGTCATATATGTATATATATATATATTACTTAAAATATTGTTTTAAAGTCTTCGGTTCTTCTTTTGCATAGTTAACAAAAGACAATGTAAAACATCTCCATGAGTTTTTTATGTAATGTTCTCTATTATTGATCTTTGTAATAATATATTTATTTAAAATACACATAAAATGATTGAAAAAGATAAAAGGTTAATGGATGCACCCACCAAGGATCCATCAATGGTCCAAATCAAACATCACAATTATGCACAATTAAGGAAACATCACTTTGTCTTAATCACCATGTGGTCTCTACCTAATCTTGTTGAACTAAACACATTTTTCCTAGCAATTATTCGTTTTAAAACTATTTTAAATCATCAAATGGTAAGAATGCTTAGTGGTTCGATTTGTTGTCGTTTGAACATAGTCATCATATGATTACTTAAACTGTGTGAACTGAGAATGATAATCAAAACAAAGACTTAAAGCATAAATTAGAGCTATGAGACAAGAGTTCTGGTTTTGAATCTACATTTATACATTAAAATAAATATAAGCCGAAAATAAGACAATGTTTTTAAATAATTTTATGATTATAGAATACAAAATTATGAAGATTTTAGGTGAACTAGATGCTACAAATATTAAATATTGAAATTCTTTTTGTTGACATATTAATTATTGAAAAATAATGTGAAATACTATGAATTGTATGAGATTGAAGGTTTAAATACAACTTGTACCTCATATGTAGTATGGTGTAGATGATGAGATAATTACGCATACTATGAATTTAAGTTGATTAAAAAACTATTTTGCTTATAGAACATTTTGTGTTTTAGTCGAATACAAAAGTATTTAATAAGGTCTCGTTTACCAAAATATTTAAGGTAATCATTAATAATTTCAATTACTTTATTGAATGAACATGGTAAGAAAGAAATAAGAATCAAGAGTTCTAGTCGGTAACTAAGGTTTTGTTTGGTAAAAATAAGCTACTTTATTTCTGCAGTACATGTTTTGGATGAATATTAAGCTCATAAGAAAGCTTATTGAAATGTTAATTAGATTAGTGTTTGAAAAACTTTTTATGACTTTTTCTAATTATACCTCATATTAATATTAACTATTATTAATTAAAAATAAATATTTATTATTTATTATTAGTAAATATTAATTTATAATTAACTAAAATCGGTTATTAATTAAAATAAATTATACATTATATATTAGTTATAATTCTTAATTGTGTCATTTATTATTTAATATCTTTAGTTATAAAAAAAATATCACAATCTTTAAAATGTTTAAAATGTTTATATAAGTTATATAGAATTAAAGGTATAATTTTTTCATTGATAATTAAAACATGCTAAATATTTTAATAAAAGATTTTAATAAAATTTTTAATTATATTATTTTAAAATTATTAATATCTTAGATTATGTGAAGTTGATCAGTTTTATTTTTATTTTTATTATGAGTAACAATATTTTAAATCATAAATTAATGTAGATTTTTTTTCCTAAAACTTGTTTGAACAAATCTAAATTTATAGTGTGTAACTGTGTTTATATATATAATAATCAATTTTATATATTCTTTCAATCAACATATTATACTATTTAATTTGTTTGCCATCTTGTTTGTATTAATATTATATTATTAGAAATTTATTTTATTATTTTATTAGATATTTGTGTTAATTATATTTTAAATTATTTATGATTGATTATTTATTCAAGATGTCATTTTTGATCATTTACATATTCATAATGGTTTTTATCAAATATAATTTGTTCATCAGCTAGCTTATTAATCAACAGTTACCTTATCAGCTACTAGCTAGTTTATCAGTGATTAGCTAGCTTATGAGCTAGTTTGCCCAACATAGCCTAAGAGTGGTGATTCTTATCCAGTAAGCGTGTGTCCGGGTAAAACGCTTACCATAAGCCCATTTTGTTGGCCAATAAACAATTACTTAAGGGTCATTTACTTAACGCTTACCCGATAAGTGTTTACCGAATGAATGACCCCTAAGATAATATATAAAGGAAAAGAAAAGGATATTTTAAAAATCATGTGCCGTACGTCAAATTGTCGAATAATGTCCAATTTACCATTAATCTTAAGGAATTTGATCAAAATAAATATTTTGACCGTCATTTCTCTGATAGAATTACCTAAAAAAAATCCTACTTTGAAGTGCCGTATATAGTTGCAACTTGTGAAGGGCATTTTGTTTAAAGAAAAAAACAAATTGGGAACTTCGCGAGTTCTACGTGTCACAAATTTGAGCGCATTTGAATGAGTCTTAGCTTGTTGAACATCCGATTTGTTTTCCTTTCTTAAAAGACTTACGGAGATGATGACTTTTTGTAATTTTATGAAAGAAATGATTAAGAGATGAAAGCATACGATCAAAATGGCTATTTAGATCAATTTCCTTTAGTTTTTTTTTTTTTTTTTTTGAATTTGTCATTTCTTTTGGTACGACAGATTACACACACCCAACTAACCTACTCCTAAATCTACACCACAGTCCACAACAAGACTTGAACCCACAATCATAAAAGAGGTGGCACCTTAAAAAAATTTGAATTTGTCATTTGTTGGTCGAACAACTTGGGTCATCGATTTTAATATAGTAACTTTCTTATTTAAATGATTAAACCGTCAAACTTGTTGTGTTTCATGAATTTTCTAACTTATTGAGAAAGAAAAACAAATGGAAAGCGAAATCCAGCAATGAAAAGCAAAACCATGGTCCAAATTCTATGGATTTGATGATCATTTATTAACTATTAAATTCGTGCACTAATGTAAATTAATTTAGAGTTATCATATTGAATACGGCGTAAAATGTTGGTGTAAGAATTTTGCATTCAAGTTTGTTTATGGAAGTAATTCCCATGTAAATGAGAGTTTTACTTGACCTTTAAACCACTAAGACCTTCGGTAACGTCACCCATAAGCCCACAAAACCCGAACTGTCATATCAACGCCAAATAAGATTTACCCACAAGCCTTCGCCAAGCCCTCAATAGGAGTATCATTACCGACAACCAGAAGCCCGGATATGGTTCACAAGTTCACACCATAAACTAACAACATCGCAAATATGGGTTTACTTACAAATTAAATTCCCTCTCTATATGTATATATATTTCAATAAGAAAAAGGAGAGAGTGGGATGGGGATCCCGTTTATGGAGCCCACACCACAAGCCCGCGACGGGCATAGCGCAGCCTGCGGAAGCCCGCAAGCCAGCCCGATAGGGGACCCAATGGCGGTATCGAGGGCCTAAACATAAAATCGATGATATGATGATTTATAATCATTACATTTTAATGATTGTTCACTAAAAATCTTTAGATAAGTGTTTACTGTATTAAAATCATCATCTTTATTTATCTTATTGGGGTAAAGTATTCGGTAAATACCATCATTTTTTATGAAGTCGGTAAAAATAGTCATCATCACTTAAATAAAAATCTGGATTTGGGTTACAATACAATAAATTGTTGATAAACATCAGTATTTTTGATCGGGTAAGCGAACACTTCGATTTTTACATACAATTTATTTGATACTCTTTTCGCTCTATTGGGTTTAATGGTTTATGTAGAAAAAGCTAATTCTCCATATGAAATATTTGGTCCCATTAAGGGGTTCGAAAGTAGTTGATTGTTGAAGGGTACCAAACTTCAAACACCAAGCCACATCACATGTGTTTGTACTTGTGCGCACGTGTGTTCCTTTATGTAATTATTTGTGCTACTTTAATCATTTAATCAATCTTTATTCTAAATAAATATTTTATTAAAAAAAAAATTGGAAAGGTATTTTATTAAAATTTTCTCAACCAAGTTAATTGTACTTTGTAAAAGGTGGTCACTATTTTCTAATTTGTCATACTTACATTGTGTTTGGTAAAAAGATTAATTGTTAACAACTTAATCAAGTTTCACACGAAACATGCCTCAAATAATATTAAGATAAAAAGAATATTTATCTCTCATTTATTGGCTAATTATAGGGCCTCAAGATTACATCGTTCTTATAGATAAGATTAGACTTAAAAGTAGCATTTTGAAGGGTTTTAAACACATAAATGAAATAGCAATCTAACCTATATAAGTAAACCCAAATTTGGGATGTTGTAAGTTTATGGTGTTCATTAACCTTCATAAATTGTTCACATTGTACCGCGTCGTTCGGTTTAAATTTTAACAGGGTAATTTGCAATTTTAACTACAAAACGGTTTCTTTTCAAGAAAGAAAAAAAAACTACAAAATTGTTCAAATCATGTCACACAATATGTACATCAAGGAGTGAGTTACACTTTCAGTCCTTGTAGGTACCATCCACTATTAACTAGTGTCCTTTTTTTGAATTACTTACAAAGAAAGAAAGGACTTAGGTAAAGAGATAGAGAAGAAATGTGTTTGAAAAACACATTCGTCTTCTATTTATACCTCATGCATTAAATGCATCGCAGATCCACTTTTACACGTGTTGTGTATTTAGAGTAGTATGGAGTCTATAGTGAATAGTTATTTTATGAGTTGATAAGTACGGAGGGAACAATCTATCAATATATATCCAAATGTTCGAATGAGAAATGCTAAAAAATGAGAATCAGAGAAGTGATTCTAGCTCTTGGTATGACTATAATCAAATTTGACTACTAAAACATTACGACTTTGATTGGTCCATAATTACGCCTTTGATTGGTCAAAACTTGCGACTGTGCCAAAATATAGGGGTAGTTTTGTAATTATCACAAATGGACTATACAATTCACATATGGACTATATGTTTTTTTTTTTTTAGGAAAATATGGACTATATGTTCATATGTGTAATTCTCAAATTAATTATTTTAATTGATTCATATATAAACTTGTGTAATTCACATATTAACTATTTTTAACTGATTCATATATGACTTTTGTATTCATATGTGAAGTGTGAACATTGGTAATTCACATATGAACTAATTAATTAATCACAAAAATGTATTAGTTAACCGATTCACTCATAAGCCTGTACGTTTACGTATGAACATATTGTTCATGAACATATAGTTCATATGTCAATCATGAGTTAATATATGAACTTGCTTTTCGTTTATTTCAAAAGTTATAAAAGTTACCGACAGCCGAAATAGTCAGAAAAAAATCGGAAATCGGCTTTACCGACTGTTTTCCGACGAAACGATCGTTGCTAACTAAAAACCTGGTCGGTAAAATTACCGACGATTTTTCTGACGACTTTTACCGACTGTTCATTTACCGACTGCTTTTCGACCGGTTATCGACGATTTTCAGACTGTTTTTTCGATGGTTTTCCGATGACTTATTGAAAAATAAATAAAAAATAAAATAACAAAGAACAGTCGGTAAACCATCGAAAAACGGTCGGAAATTTCCGACTGCTTTTAGCAGTCGGTAATGACCGTCGGTAATATCTAACTTTTTAGTAGTGTACCCCTTATCTTCTACATATTCATGAGAGCATTTATTCAGTGCTTCACTAGTCAAAGTCACACATGTTGACTAGATGAAATACTAAGATCACTTCTCTAGTTCATTTTTTAGCAGTTCTCATTTGAACATCTCCCTATGTGTGTGTGTTAAGGCGAAGGATTATGTGAGAAGTTGAGTTAACTGTGAGAAACATGAGAATCGATCCGAATCCACGATCTCTTTTAATCTCATGCGCTTTAAAAGAGAATTAATCCGATTCATCATGGTACATCATATTTCGATGCAACCAATCTTAAAGTGCATCCTACGATCGATAACCATTTCTCACACTTGTCACTATAAAGTAGAAACCAATCCTATATAGTAGAAACCAATCCTATATAATAATAATAATAATAAAGTTTGTTGATAGTTATAGGTACGCTGATAGTGATATGGTTCATAAAGAAGAGCCCACTTGTTATGAAAACCGCTTGCTATCGTAGTCAATCAACAAACAACCCAAATCGAGAAGTGTGTTATTGTATTTGTTGGGATTGAAATGAGGGGTGTCGTCTTCAATTTTATTTTGAACTTGTAATTTTATTATACGAAAATGTTATCGCCAATTTATTTTGATTTTCTTTTTCTACTTTTATGATCATAGGAATTAGTGTAAATCACATATTTGGTGCCACAACTAGTTTTTACGGATTAAGACATATACAATGTGTTTAAAACGACATATATAAACGTATTTACGCTTTTAACATAAGCCCACACCTCAAATACCTCTACTTTGAATACATCTTATGCGAGCTTTAATTCATTTGACCAATTCTGCTATCATCATTAAAAATCGACTACTTGTGTATTTATATGATGCAACATGTTATATGACTTTTTCTTTATAGATTGAGAATGCTAAATACAATGTGATTTTCTTATTTAAAAAATCTTCAGTGAAATAGAATGAAAATAAAAGTAACCGTTGAATATTTCTTACTATTCTAAAGACCACAATATCAACATTCTATTGAAATTTAAGATTAAAAAAATTCACCCTTTCCCATATAACATGTTTATTTTCAATCCTTAGATTAAAAATTAAATAATAATAATATTAGTTTATTTAATGAAGAAATGTTTTACCTTAAAAATTTGATAGAAATAGTTTTGGATAAAATAATAACAATATTATATTATTAGGACTTAATAGTGATTTTTTTATTTAAATATAGCTACCTAGTTTTAATAGTTGTTTTTTTTATTTAACATATTTATCAATTAATTATTAATAAGTTCTATGGATCTCTAAACGTAATAAAAATCATACATAAACAATAGCTAGTTAGCTACCCATAGAAATTGAGCTTTTATAAACAACATCTAATGTAGTATATGAATTATTTTTAACACTTGTATTTTAATATTTTATAGTATAGTTATTTCGTGACAATTACACCTCTTTCATGTGTCATGAATTTGTTAAAATAATCTAAGAATTCGAATATATCATTAAGGACAAATAAAACTTCATCTTTCAGATCATTGTCGATCTGCACCTCAAAAAATATTATAAAAGATTTGTTTTTAATTAATTAAAAAAGCATTTTGAGAAACAATATGCAATGTGACCGACACATTAATAAATATTAAAGAAACGATCTACATATTAACTTTTAATTTTTTAACAGTTTTGATTTACATAGTGTAATTTATTATGTATTTATTATTAAAATTTTGATTATTTTTATCTTTTTAATGTTATGTTGAGAAAATGAAAGCTCTGAATTGAGTATTTTTTTAATCTTTTTGTGTATATAATATACAACCATGTTTCACACGTCTATGCCGACTTTGAATTGATGGAAAACCCGTGTAAAATTATTGATAATGTATAGTAATTTGTTTAATCCATCATTATAAACGCATATTCATATAGAATTATATTTCATGTATTTATTTAATTAGTAATTATAAATAACTATGTCTAATAGATATAAATACTAAAAAGACTTGTCATTAGTATATATATAATAATTCATGTGTTCAATGAGTTCACATGGAGTATCTACTATGTTCATATCATTTCTTATTTCTATTTAAATTCGGTTCTTCTTTTCTCTCATAAAAGGTATTTTGATCATATTGTATAAAAAACAAGATATATCAATCTAGTCGATCTCTAGGGATTTGATACTTTGAGACACTTAATTTGTATTATATACGTAACACCTTTAACATTGGGACAACCAACACCAATCTAAGTCTCTACTGAGGGTTGTGGTGGAGTCCTATACTGATTAGATTTGAATCATTTGTTATCATATGTATTGGGACATTTCTTCTCTTATCAAGACTCATTTGAAGTATTTCACGTATCCTCAAAATATGATACTTCATTTCATTCCATATTGATTTAAAAAGAAATTTGTAAAATTTTAAACTCATTTAAACGGAGGTGATAGTTGTAATCATCTTTCTCACATAAGTTAGAACTTTAGATTTGCAAGATTATATTTAAGATTATATAATCCATCTCATATAGTTGGTCTGCCTTTTTGGGTGTTATGCACTATTATTCAAGAAAAAATCGGGTATGGATAAAAATAATATGTTGATAATAACAAAGTTGGTTTGATTAAAAATTATTCGAATTGAATGTTTGATCGGGGATGGTATTAAAATTTATGTAATCAATATAAAATTATTTGGTATAAAAATAGTATACTATATCAAAGACTAAGAGGGACCGAATGAATCTAAATAAATATTGTAATTAAAGAGGAACCAAATATGTTATAAACTAAGGCTATGTTTGGCAAACACAGTTTATAAGCTAGCTGGTAGCTGATAGCTGATAAGCTAGCTGTTAATTGATAAGCTTGCTAGTAGCTGATAAGCTAGTTTATGAACAAATTATGTTTGGCAAAAACTAGCTTATGAGTATGTAAAATGACCAAAAAGTGTATTTTTGAATTTAATAATTAATATTAATAAGGGTATAATTGGAAAAAGTTACAATAAGCTTCTTATAAGCTACTCAAAGTAGCGTTTCAAAAAGCTAGCTTATAAGCTAGCTTATTTTTGCCAAACACAACCTAAGATTAAAGACATAGAAAAACTGAATGGACAAAATTACCCTTTTTAAATCTAAATTTTAATGTTATTTATAAGAAAGACCATACGTGTTATAAAAGAATAAAAATACAAAAAAACTAATTAGTTAATTTTTTTTTAAAGAGACCTTAGTCATTTATTCTTTGTAAACCAAAGAAACAAATTTGCATTTAACTATTTCTAAAATTATCAAATTAAAATTAATGTTAAAAAGGAGAAATCAAGAAAGGAAAGTGATTGTTGGTCAAAATCAAAGGCAATAAATTTGGCACCGTCCATTTTATGACTTATGCATATATATAAATACTTGCCTTTAATTTCTTGCACGTCTTCACCTATACATGTTTCTAGCACCTCATAATCTCATATATGCATGATGAATGCCACATCTTTTTTTTTTTGGAAGGTTCACCTGGACTTTGGTCAGACTATATCCTTGGCAATTTTTACCGAGAGCTAAAGCATGCTCCCCTGCGATTAACACTCAGTGGCCCCTGATTGCTCACCCCCGGATTCGACACATCTTAAAACAATTAATTTTAAAAAAAGTAAATAAAAATATTTTTTATTTTATTTTTTACTTGCATTCATCTTTATTAATAGGTAGGTAAACGAGATAAGTAGCGCTTTTTCTTTAATGGAAAATGCATTAAGTAATTAATTAAAATATATATATATATATATATATATGTAGTAGGGATCAATGTAATTTGAAAAAACACCTATCACCTATGGCTTGTCTAGCAAGAAATGCACCTCCAAAGTCCAACATCTTACGTACGTCAATTTTGCATGAAAATTAATGTTACCACATTCACTAATTATGAGTGCCTTATGGTAGAGTTTAATATGCAAACAATATTTGACTAGATACGACATGTTTAGATAAGTTGTTCTTAAAGATTGTTTGATAACTTTATATAATATAGTAGCCAGGGCCATCATTAGGGGAGGGCAGGTCAGGTGCACGTTCAGGGCGCATGAACAACGTTGCCAATAATCAGGCTTCTCGTGAAATTCGATCGTTCGTTCGACATTCGTTTGGTTTCGTGGGGCCATTCTTCCTGGAGCGATAGGTGATCAGACCAAACCTGGTCGTTCTAGACTCGGTTGCCAAGCTGTTTGGTTTACCAAGCTGGCGGGATTACCCGTTGTAAGCTCGACGGTAAATTTTAGCTTCGTCATTGGTTTGGTTCTTTTCTTGTGTAATGACTTTTGACTCTGTTTTGGTAGCTTGTTTGTAGAAGTTGTCTCTGTTTTGACAGCTTGTTTGTATAAGCTGCTTGTGGTTTTCGGTCGTCTTTCAGCGTTCTGTTATAACATTTGATTCGTTGTCGGTAATAAAATTTTGTTCTCTACTACTCAAAAAATTACTTTAATAGATATACACGACAAAGGACCAATGTTTTTATCAAATAAAAATAATATTATTAAATAATTGAGGATGGTGAGTTTTACCTGTTAAACATAAACTGCATTTATTTTAGGCTAAGAATGTCAGTTTTTTTAAACAAATAATATTGGTAACTCAAGTGAATGAAATTTTCACCTTTGATTTTTTTCAAGGTTCTAAATGGCGTGGGGTGTGGCATGATGGCGAGGTCAAGCCTCAAGCCTTACGAGTTACGGCGAGGTTATAACATTTTGTCAAGACGTGACTTAAGACGACAAATCTATATATTTATAGTTTATATATTCAGATGTCCATGTATCTCGGTGTATTGAACAATAATAATTAAAATTCATAAGACCTATAAGCCAAAATAGATTCACGCGTTGATTATTTAATAACAAATATACAGAGTTTATAAAACGATTTCAGAAGATCATAACAAAAAGAACTTTTGCTAACGATTTCATAATCCATATAAAAAATTAGATCACACCTTATAACTCGTTTTAAAGTAGGCGGCAAGGCTGCGCCTCGTTATTATGGTGTGCCATATCGCCGCCATAACACGTTTTTTAGAATATAGATATTATTTTTTTCCATGATTGATATTTTATGGATTAAAAGTGAAATGATGGAATGGGAAATAAAGAAAGAAAGAGGGTGGGGCTAAAAACTAAAAGGAAGGACAAGGTTAGATTGGTGTACACGTAAGATCCAAGTCAGCAGTTTGTCAGGTGGTGTCAGCATGGAAGACATTATTCCTAGGAAATCGTGCCATGTTTAACTCTAAACATAGTCCACATCATCCTTTTGTCATACTCTTTCCTTTTCAAATGTTTCCTTTTCGAGAAATTATTTTTCCTCCTACTTTTTTAGCCTACTCTTTCTCCTACCCACTTCATCATTTGACAAGTGTAATGCACTTATTCTCTTTCTTCATATAATTCATAAATTTGAACACTTGTCATATGATGAAGTGGGTAGGAGGAAGAGTAGGCTAAAAAAGTAGGAGGAAATATAATTTCTCTTCCTTTTCCACCACACATTTTATTATATTAATTAATAATATATAAATATATCTTTATTTTTAAAAAAAAATATATTTTAATCTGAGATCGTTTATAGTTTGAAAAGGTTAAAAAACCATGATGTTGATATGCTAATAAGAAAGAAAGGGAGGTGATGCTTTTGGTTAATAAATTAATTTATTCAATGAAGATAAATGGTTAACAACTTGTATACTAGCTTTAAAGATTTTATATTATATGTAAAAGAGTTAATTTACTAAGTGGATAAAAAGTGGTAGAATGGGTTATTTAACAATGTTATAAATTTTGAAGTTATAAGATATGAAATGTTTGTAATACATAAATACATGATTAAGAATCATGCAAATGTAATTAAAAACAAAAATTAATTAAGAAAAGGATGAAATAAATAATTGAGTAAAATACAAATATGGTGCATGTGATTTGTAGAAAACTAACGTTTTCATTTCAAAATTATAAGATGGCCATTGTGTTTTAAAAGCATGTGTGATAATCATGTTGAATTAGTAAGGCTCATTCTGGCACGACCCATTTAACTAATCGTGTCGAAATATGTTTTCTTGAGCTTTTCTAATAAAGTTTTGGGTTGCTCTTGGTGGGTGTGATGGTCATGCTGAAGCTCCCACCTTAGGTCTTCATTGCCGTTTCAAAAAAAAAAACTAATCGTGTCGAACTCTTCAATCTTAACCTACGACCCGTTAACCCAAACATGACTTGTGTAACCTGTTTAACTATACGGGCTGGCAGGTCATAAATGGATTGGTAGATTATAAACGGGTTGGCTAGTCAAATGCAACATATTTCAAAACTTCAAATATAAAACCAAAATAAAATTTAATCTACTGATTTTAGGCGTTGAATTAAAATTGAAAAAATAAAACTCAAAAGTCAAAATAAAATTTTGTTGTAGAAAAAATATTAAAAAGAAAAACAGATTGGCGGGTTGATGTGCAAACTCATATACCAACCCAAGCATATATAACCCATAAAATAAACGGATTAGTGGGTCAAAAAACTCAACTCATAATTGTTTATTCTTATATCAAGTTCGTCTCATGTTGAGAACTAGCACCTTTATATAAAAACATTTAAATTTATTCCCTACACCTAACTATTATTAGAAATTTTATTAAATAAAAGGACATTTTCGTTAATTCACACAAGCTTTTGAATTAAAATTATACTTTACACGTTTTACTTTTTGTCTTTTTTAATTTTTGCTTCTTTATGATATTAGAATATTACACACATATGTTTACATCCACATAATTATATGTCGGGTTGGATTCTTTTGTTAATCGAAAATTTTGTATTAACTGTATTAATTAATTTCAATCGCATATTAATATATTATATATGATCAAAATTCATGATTAATTGTCTTTTTCCAAAATATTAATACCTACTTAAATTAAAAAACTGTTTGCGTTATTTGTAACCGTCCAGGAAAACCAACCAAGAATAATGCATTTGATTGGTTGATTTAAGTTCACATAGTTAACATAAATTATTTGGTTAACAAAAGAACCTCATTTTCTCTCTCTTTATATATATGGCTTAATCATTTGGGACACTCTAAAATTTCTAAGATTTGTAAGAACTCCTACGTGGACGATTTTGTTTCAGATCATTTTTCTCAACGGATGGTAATATTTAATGTACTAATTAACATATATTTGTTTCACAATGTGATTGTTCATCTGTATATGTTTCACAATGTGAAACTTTTTATGTATCACAAACACGTCAAATATGTGCAATTTGTGAAGCGGGTACATGTAAAACAAATATATGTTAATCAATATTGTAAATTATAGTTTTAGATGCAAAACAATCATATCAAATAGCACACGATGCGTTAGTTCTCAAATTTATCACAATTTCATAGGTTCTCGAAAGAATATTCCTCCAATACGTTTATAAATAAACATAGGTATGTATATAGACTTTGGATCATGTGAGGCCATGATGTTTTCATGAGACCCATGAGACTACATATTTTACACTTGAAACTTCAAAACAAAACAATGTAAATGTAACTTTCACAACATTTTGCTGTGAAGTTTTAAGCGTAAAAATGTAGTTTTATGAGTCTCATGAAAACATGTGTTGTTTCACGTGAACCAGACACACACACACACACACACACACATATATGAAATCATATAAAATTCTATGAAACGTTTCCATATTTAATATGAAATATGTTGAAAGTCAATGATTATGGAAACATGAAATATATGGAAATTCAATAATTATAGAAACGTTTCAAATAATTTTATAGAATTTCATAGGTTTTCATCAATTTCACGTTAGAAATAGGTTGCACAATAGGGAGACTCTATATATGTATATGTATACGTATATGTATGTAGAGGAGTCTTCATGTAAAAACCATTTTTTTTTGTAAAAACCCGTGAAAACCAAATAAAAAATAATTTTATTTATGATTTTTTTTCATCAAATGTTAGAATTGATATATTGTTTTACATATATTTTTTTTCATAAGATAAATATCATCCATAAATTTGTTTCATAATATGAATAAAAAAAGTGTATATTTTCGATTCATAATATGAATAAAAATTTTACTTTTTCATGGATGATACTTATATTATGAAAAAAAATATGTGTAGCAATAGTTAATATCATAGTATTTGATAAAAAAAATCGTAAAGAAAATTATTTTTAGTTGGTTTTCACGGGTTTTTACAAATAAAATGGGTTTTATTTGATTAACACTCTATGTATATATATATATATATATAGAGGTTGAGTTTCTGAGTTAACATGAGAAGGGTTGGAGGCACTTTTAATCTCAAATCTATCTTATGAATTGTACTTGATAGAGAATTCGTCTGCAGCATCTCATTGTAATGTACATCCAAGAGTGGATTTCTTACATTTCTTATGAAACCTCCACCTCTCATACAACCCAATCTTTGTTCCTTGTTGGTTTCTGATTGGGTCAAAAACAAAAACAAAAAATATTTGAAAGGACGAAAATATCTCTCATTTAACATAATTTTCGTAATGATCATTAAAGAGAGAGACTAAAAAGACCTTTTGGCAAACCATGATAGTTCTCTTGTAAATTTGAACTTGCACGAAAAAAAAATATGTTATTATATATCTTATACATTTATTAGGCCATCTTTAGCCGTACCCCTCATACCTCTCATTTTTGCTGCCACATCAGCTTTACCAACACCTTACCAACACCATGTTAGGTTTTTTGAGGATCCCTCGTATCGATCTGACACGAGAATCACTGTGGATCTCAATCCTAACTAGAAGAGATACACGGTAAAACCTAATGATCAAACTGACCAAAAGGTTTAACCTTTATCAAACCTAACTGGTTTGATTATCGCGGAAGCATAGAATTAAAACCCGAAATTATTCTAATGATCTTAATCGTTTTTAATTATTTAATCTAACAGTTAATAGTTCAAGATTGTTACCTGGATTGCTTGAGCTTAATCCACCCGTGAACGATCAAACAAATCGCCTTCTAGTTGACTGAAATCCCGAGATCCCGAAACAAACTGTTTTGCGAGACGTCAACCGAAAAACACGAACTCCGTGGGGTTGTGTTTTGGCGCCGGTTTTAGTGAGAGGAGAGAGAGAGAGAGAGAGAGAGAGATTTTTCTTGGCTTGAATGATTAATGAATCAGAATCAATTAACTGGTAAACCTTAAGCCTTTATTTATAAGGTAAGGTATTCTAGTTGTAATACAACTCCATAATTATCTTTGGTAATTATCTTTTCTTTCTCCCAAAGAAAAAAATATTTACCTAACTAGATAATTACTTATTAATTAATATTACTATTATATATTTATTTATCTTGATAAATACATAATTTATTAACTAATAAACTTATATATATAATTATTCATCTAATAAATATATATAATACATTTCAAACCTTTATCTTTGGGTTTTCTTACATAAAATACCCAACTGGTTTATAATTAACTATTATAAACCCAATCTCTCCAAACTGGGATTTATCTTATTTGATTTACAGATCCTCACAGGTGTGACCCTCAAGTGTCTTATAACATTGGATGTGAGATCACTGGTTTGTCAACTTCTGCACATAATTACTAACACACCATACCAATCCATCCTTAACCATACCAATACCATACCCCTCTAAATTAATTGAATAAAAAAATAAATAGAAAAAGAAGAGAGAGAGAAAGAAGAGAGAGATAGAGAGAGAGGGGGTAGGGGGTGGGGTGAGGAGAAAGACCGGCACCACCATGCCGATTGGGTTCCTTGCCGGTACTCTACCGGTGACACACAATGGTGTTCACAACCGGTACCGCTTGGTACCGGTCCTCTACCGATGCCGGCTAATGATGGCCTTAGGCAAACCGACCCAAACTCACTGCTCCAACCCGCATCCGCCCCGACCCACACTCCAACGGCTTTAACTATATATTTATATTCAAATTTACATATTAGCCCCCTAAACTTATAATATTTATTCACTTTATACCTTTTACTTTTCAATATTTCATTTTACGTTTTAGTCATATATCGTATATTGGCTAAAATATGTTTAAAAAATACGTTTTAATTTTAACAAATTACACGATTATAATCGTATCACCGATACGATCGAAATGAGACTAATATTGAATTTTTTTGATGTAATTACTTTAAATGAGACTAATATGAAACCATATAATTCTATAGCCGTTTTCAAATTTACATATTAGCCTTCTAAACTTATAATAGTTATTGACTTTATATCTTTTACTTTTTAATATTTCATTTTATGTTTTAGTACATATCGTATATTGGCTAAAATATGTTAAAGAAAGTACGTTTTAAATTTAACAAATTAAGCCGTTATAATCGTGTCGTCGATACGAACGAAATGAGTTTAATATAAAATATTTTTTGATGTAATTATTTTATTATATATTATATATAGTACGATTATACAAAGCCAAAACACTGTTCATTAACAGTTACCAATATTTGGAGAAATTACATTTTAGCCCCTTAAACTTACAATATTTATTTAATTTATACCTTTTAGTTTTCTATATTTCATTTTGTGTTTTAGTCATATATCGTATATTGACTGAAATATGTTACAGTGTCGGTACCTACTATTTATGAACAGTCTTTTGGCTTCCTGGTAATTGTTAGTATTATTAAAATCTCCTAAAATTAAATTTTTTGATTTCTTAAAATTTTCATTTATTTTATTAAATCTTTCGTACGACAACAATGATACAAACTTTATGTTTCATATAAGTTTATGTTACTACTTACGATCAAATGTGTCACAGACGCGAAGTTCGGGCTCTTAATAGGTAATTTTCTCTAAAATATTGTTCACAACAACGGACCTTTACAATATTAACAAAACTCCCCGCAGCGAAGCACGGGCAAACCCCCTCGTTTATGACAAACTACAAAGTCCAATTTTGTAGATTCAAAATAGTATTTATACAATCAAATCAAAATCAATATATGAGGAAAAACCAAAGGACGATGCGTTGAGATAATGTTGGTCCCAAGGGGTGACCTTCAAGTAAGGATAGTGTATGAGATTATAGAAGGGGGGGGGGGTTGAATATAATCACACCAAGTTTTCACTTTTAAATTCTATGTTGTATTAACACTTTGAATTTACAGATTGTTGCGGAAATAGAAAAGACTAAAGTCTAAACTAAACAATCTAAGTTTCTTTCACTATGCACTAGAGTGAGAAGACTAGAAAAGATAAGAAATAGAAGGATAAAGAAAGAAAGGATTTGGGTGATAAGTAAGGTGAAGAAGAGGTATGGAGAACCTTTCTTCAAGTCCTATTTATACCCCATGCATTAAATGCATGCAGACACACTTTTGTGTACGTGTCAGACTTCAAGTGGTCATATGTACTATTTACTATAAACAATTATCTTTTGCATGGTGTACAAAAGAGGGCTTATGTAAACAGTTGCCTTGAGGTCTGATAAGTACGGAGGGAACAGAAAAGAGACTGTCCTTGTGTACTTTTTGTGTCAGTAAAGGCGGATAATCCTTTTGTGCATTAGATTAAGACATTATACTAATCCTTCAGGATCAGGATACTGATCAGTGAGGAATGCCCTGATACTGATGTTGATCAGGGGTCAATGTATCCTGATGAGTCTTCAGGATGTCATACGAAATTGAGCAGCCTGCTATCACTGAGTTCCGTCTTCAGATCACGAGCACGTTGTTCCTGTCATCAGCTAATTCTTCGACTTCGCTGATGGTTCTTGAGTATGATCTTAATGTCTTCAAGAGGTCTTCACTTTGATGGTCAGGATCAGTAGACGTCAGAACAGACTCGTTCATCTCCTGATCCCGATCCTGATGATTATAAATACAAGTTACGACTTTTTTAACACGGAATAACACTGAGCAATCTCAGTGATAATTCCTCAAGCTATAACTATAAGTAAAGACCTATTCACTAATCGAGGAACTTCGGCCCGATTAGGATGAGGAAGCACCTGATCGAGGAACTTCGGCCCGATGGCGTAGTTATTGAATGTACCTTCAGAGGGATAGTCCGCCTTCATGTGCAGTGCCAGAATGGCAGAGAAGAAGCGGGTGAAGGGGACGTTGGCCACACGCTTGGAGACCTTGATCTTGTTCACCATATCATCCCAGATATGACGAACGTAGTCGAATTTATGCCTTTTGAGAGCGGAAAAGACCATGTGCTGGATGGCAGTGGGGAATTGTTCAGTGCTGCCTGTCTTGCCTGTCAGACAGAGACCGAATGTGTTCCATATATAATAGAACGTGGCATTCAGTCCTGTCTTCTGGACAGTAGCAGAAGACTTGTTGATGACGCCTTCCTTCTCAGGCCAGTTGTAGCCAATGTCGTCCAGGAGGGCGATGATTTCTTCCTTGGTGGGGGCAGGAGGATATCTTTTCTTCCCTGGGATTTCAAGGACGTTGCGCATTGTCCCGATCCCGAAGGTGACTATTTCATCATTTATCTGAAACTTAATCACCTCCTGCAGTCTGCCCTTAGGGCTCCTTTCCTATGCCACCATGGCCGTAGACCACAGTTGTAGGAGCAGTGGCTTGTTGGGCTTGGTGTTCAGTGTGAAGGCAGTCTTTAGTGGACTGCTGAGGAGAAAGTCCTTTGCTGGCCGAAGGTATTCCTTTCCTTCAGGAAGATCGAACAGTCCTACCAGGTTGTTGGGTTTGAACTGTAGGTCATGTAGAGGCACGACCACAGGGAGACTTCCGGAGGTAGAAAGTAGCGCTGTGGCTTCAGTGGAGAGCTGGGCGTCTAAAGAAGCATTCGAAGTAGCAGCCATTCTGTAAACACCAAAAGATTAACATATGTGGATGATTAAGAAATCCAAAATATGTATCTTTTCTTCACTTTTCAATGAACAACAAGAAAAGTTCATAAAAGTGGTGAAATCCTTTATACTTAGGAATAGATTAGATACCAAAAATCACAAAAAGAATGTGTTTTGGTATTAAAGAGAACTTCTATTTTGATGAACTATATCAAAATAGGAGTTGGATGATTTATCTTAAAAGAAATAAGAAAAAGCATATGAACAGTTTTAACAAAAAAATCTTGAAGATTTTGGGAAAACTAAGATCAAACGAGGTGATCTTAGGGTTTTGGAAAAAAAACGTTTATCACATTAAGTTGTTTTTTTAAAAGAAGAGAATCAACTTAAAATGTAGAAAGAACACAAGTTTAAACACTTACGATGATTCTTGAAGAAGATTGTGGTGTGTGTTCTTGGTGTTCTTGGTGAAAAACGAGAGAGCTTTTCTTGCTTTGTAAGTGTTAGGAATTATGTGCAGAGTTGACAAACCAAGTGATTACACATCCAATGTTACAAGACACTTGAGGGTCACACCTGTGAGGACCTATAAGTCGAACAAGTTAGATGAAACCCCGAAATGGAGAGTTAGAATTTATAATAGTGTATTATAAATCAGTTGGGTAATTTCAGTCAGAATTACCAAAGTTGGAGGATTATTAATTAATTAGGATATTATATATTTATTAAGATAAATAAATATATAATAGTTAATTAATAAAGATTTTATATATTAGATAAATATATAAATCATAATTATCGTATGCAAATTCTTTTCCAGCTAATTAAAAGGGAAAGGATTTGAGATAATTATAATAAGGAAACTAGATTCCCTACAAACTGTATTTTTCCTCCATATAAATAAGGGTTATGGGTTAAGGAAAAATCTAAGCTTTTCAATTAAGAAAACCAGTTATCAGTTTCCTCCTCCTCTCTCCCAAAAGCCGACGCCGACCTCCCCTCCCCTCTCGTCGGATTTCGTTTTTGTGTGTTCGGGTTTCATACAGTTCTGCTAGAGGAACGTTCGCTGGTCGATCATTGGTGGATCTATTCTCAAGCAACCAGGTAAATTGATCTAAACCAAATTAATAGGATTAAAACTATAACGATTAAAGATCATTAGGCTTTAATGGGTTTTTAGTTTTTATCGCTTCCGCATAATTAAATCAGAAACAGCGTGTTTCTAATCGCGTAGGTTTTATCAGTTTGATTAACCTATGAGGTATATCAAACCAGCGAGGTTTTGATAGATCTGAGATAATCCTCAAGTCAGTTTGATCTGAGGATATACACAAAAACCCAACAGTGGTATCAGAGCCATTGTTAATAGTCGTTTTTAGTTTTATCAGTTTTATCTGCTTTCGTGAGATCCGTTAAAATTGTTATTTAACAAGATTAAAAATCTGATTTTTATTTTAATTGTTTTAGCATATCAATCTTTATAAAAATCTGATTTTTATTATGATCTACGTGTAAATTTTGGATTTTATTGTTTCAATTGTTGTTCGTACGAAAAAACCTGGAAAAACCATCACCAGATTGGTGATGGCTGCACCACCACCGCACCACCAGCGTGGTGGTGGCGGCGTTGGTTGTCGACCCAAACACCGGCCAAGACCACCGGCCTGGTAGGAATGGTGGTGGCCGTGGGTGAAACACCACCAGATCGGTGGTAAGGGGACAAAACCGCAACCACCAGAAGCTGCGATAGCAGCGGTGGATGGCGGTGGTCCGTTAATCGCCGGCCAGTGGCGATGGTGGCATCGTATGGTGGCGTGTGGTGGCAGACGGCGGCTGATTGAACCATCGCTAAGCCAAAAACCGCCATGATGGTGGTGATGGCGTTAATTCCGATTGCCGAACGGATCACCACCAGATTGGTGGTGACCGATGGCGTTGAAAGGCGATGACGGCGTCTGGGGTTCGCAATCACCAGCGGGGTTGGTGGCCGACGGATGTTTAGTCGACCATTGATCAGCAGCGATAAGGCGGTGGCGGCGAGGCCACACCGCAACCACCAGAAACCGCGTTGGCGGTGGTGGATGGCGGTGTTCTTGACCATCGACAACGGTTCTCATAATCGCCGGCCAAACCGCAGCTAGCGGTGGCGGCAGACGCCTGGCCAAAACCACCGTGATGGTGGCGGCGGTGTTCTCGACCACCAGAAACACTTTGGTGGTGGTGGTGCGTAGCGTTGTTAGTAACGAGAGAAAACAACCAACGACCGCCGGCTGCCCTAAGGCCAAGCCAAGGCGGTGGCGTTAATCGCCGCCAGACCAACCACCACTGGCTGCCTCACGGCCACGCCTAGTGGTGGTGGTAATCGACGGTACCGCAGTCGATCAAGACCTGCACCTCGGTCGGCCGTAGCCGGATTGTGGATAGGCCACGGCAACACCACCAGCGTGGTGGTGACAGCCTTTTGCGATGATCGATGGTGGCCACAACCGCACCACAGCATCGTGGTGGCGGTTCGGGAAAATCAACCAACAGCCGGATCGCCAAGACGGTGGGGCCGTGCGATAATCGAATTGCACCAAACCTAAGTTTTTTGTTTTTGGGCCTAGTTACGTTATCCAGGCCCAAGGCCCAGTTCTTTGGACCAAGTGATGGCCCAAAAGAGTTCGTTTGGTTTTAAGCTTTCTTATCCACAAATTATTTTTTGTTGAATTTATTCAAACCAGTTGAGTTGTTTTCGGGTTTGATAAGAAATTATTTTCACCGTAGGCCTAATTTTATGTTTTTACTATTTTTTTAAAACACTAAGGCCAGTATTATAAAATTGTTTGATAAAACCCGGTTTGATATAACTTTGGATAAAAGGATTTTTCCTCTTACAAATCAATTTTATTTATAAAAGGAATATATTTATAAAACTAATTTTAATTTCGATTTATAAAACTATTGTTTTATGAATCAGTTTAAAACTAAGTTTTACAATAATTGAGACAAGATAATTTTGACGGATCCAGGTTTGTTTATCGTAATTATAATATTGTTTATTTATATAATTGCGTGATTGCTTGAGTTCTATATATGGTTTTCAGTATGATTATGCATATATGTGTATGTTGTAGTATTTGCCAACTTAGACCCTTGACATGTTTACGGGGAGGCCTGCGTGCCATTTACAACCCCTTATGTAATAATGACCTTAGGATAGAAAATTTTCTCTTTTCGATGACGAGGCTAGTGGGAGCTACTAAAATTCTTCATCCTACCGGAGTACTAACGAAACACGGCGAGGCCAGTGGGAGCTACGCGAGTTTTGAAGCCTTTAGTATAATAGGTCATTATTAGTCCATAGGAAACGTTGGCAAAAACTATAACAGGCTACTACGTGATTGATTGCATGATTGATTAAATATTTGTGATATCTTGCATGTTGATAGTTTTAAATAGAGTTGTTACTTTAAAACTAGTTTATATCACAAAAAGAGTATAGGTTTTAGTTTTCGTTAAACTTTTCAAAACAATAGTTTTTGATTTAAAAAACCTATAGGTGATTGTTTTAATAAAAAGGCAAGTTGACAAAAACAGTTAGTTTTAATCAACTAGATGTGCTGTTAAAACAGTTAGTTTTAATTAGCAAGTAATTTTAGAACAGTTGGTTTTAAAATTACATGTATGTTTGAAACAGTTAGTTTAAAACATAAGTAGCCTTTATAAAAATCAGTTTTTTCAAAAAGCCTGGAAATAAAGTTTTTCAAACCCCGAAAATCATAGATCAGTAGTGCAACCCATCTAGGGGCACCTTCGGCGTAAAGTACATAGGCGTTGTAAGTGATCACACATTCAACGTCTGTGTTCAAACTGAAGCTGAAGGGGTTACATAACTCTGCGAATTATCTCCGGGTGGTACCGGCCAGAGTATAGTGATCAGGTCCCAAAATGGTGAGATCTGTTTTGGTACTATAATGTTCACCGGGTGGTACCGGGCCAAAAAGCACTTAGAGGGACTAAAACATGCACAGGTAGTTGCTATAAGTCCCGAAAAGATCTAGGAGTCATGTCAGCTAGACATGATTGGTAAAAGTCCTTACCTACCGAAATAAATACGGGTCTGGTGGAGCAAGAACATTACGCACATCAGGACGTATGAAATAAGGATCCTAGTCCAATAAATTGATCATTTAAGAGTTTATTGATATTTTATTGGAAATTAGTCTATTTACAGTTGCTAAGACCAAAAGTTTTATTTTGTGTAGATGGCAAGCACTGTTACCAGCACTAGCAATCTTTCCCTCCGTTCTATCCTAGAGAAGGATAAGTTGACCGGCTCTAACTTTCTCGACTGGGAGCGCAATCTGATGATTGTGCTCAGACATGAGAGAAAGTGGTATGTGCTTGAAGAGCCACTTGGGGAGGCACCTCCGGCAAACGCTCCGGCAGCTGCCAGAAATGCCCACAAGAAGCACTCGGATGATCTCCTTGATGTCGCCTGTCTGATGTTAGCAACTATGAGCCCAAATCTGCAAGCAGGGCTCATAAATACAAATGCTTACGACATGATCCGCCAGCTGAGGGACATGTTTCAGACTCAGGCTCGTACAGAGCGCTACGATGCCACCAAAGCATTCAATGAGTGCAAGATGGTAAGAGGGACATCAGTAAGTGACCATGTCATGAGGATGAAACGGCACTTAGATCATCTGGAGAGGCTTGGTCATCCTGTTCCATTGCAGCTAGCAACAGACACCATACTCAATTCACTGTCAGAAGACTACAGACCCTTCGTAGTCAATTACAATATGAATAACATGGAGAAAACTATAGCAGAGTTGCACTCCATGCTAAAGACAGCTGAACTGAATATGGGGAACAAGAACAAGACCAAGGATGTCTTGATGGTGAAAGACGGAGGGGTTAAAAAGAAGAATGGGCAAGCTAGCACCAGTAAAGGAAAAGGACCAGTCCAGGCCATCCAGAGTGCACCCAAGAAAGGCAAAGGCAAGGGCAAGGGCAAGAAGGTTAAGCCAAACAAAGCTAGGACCGAGAATCGCTGCTTTATATGCAATGAGATCGGTCATTGGAGGCAAAACTGCCCTAAGCGTCATGAAGCAGGTATGTAAACCTCAGAAAATTTATGATTGCTTTATTTTGTCACTTCTTACTTGTTAGCTTACAAGTATACTGATACCTAGAGCAAATGATTATTGCAGGAGGTCAGAAATGAAGTGAAGTGCCCAGGAGTTGCCGAGGATGTTAAGTACGAGATGATTTAAGTCAAGACATTTTTGAATTTATAGTTTGAAAACAGTTATTTTTGGGGGTTTATGTTTTAAACATTTTTGGATAATTATATTTTATAATTTCATGGTTTTATTTTCAAAAGTTATTGTCTTGACATAGAAATATCTGATTGTGCCTGATATTCTTATATCTGTATGATCCTAGTTGATGCCTGTTATAATTACTTTAATGAAATTGAAGTAATTTGTATAAAAACTATCAAAACACACGAGATTCTATAGAAATGCGTTTTGAGAATAAAACATTTATGAATAATAGTTTTGTGATCAAGAGGGAGAATTTAAGATATTAACTCAGATAGCGTTAATAACAGCATTTATAAAACTAGAAAGATTCCAAGTTCTGGAATTAGGATTTGACCAAATCCAGTTAAGTTTTATAAAAGGAAATTCTCAAGAATTAATTAATCAAGTTTGATCAAGTTTTATTCAAATGTTTTAAAAAGAGAATTTAGGATATTAACTCAGATGGCGTTAATGAAACTAGAAGGATTCCAAGGTTTGGAATTAGGATTTGACCAAATCCAGTTGAGTTTCATAAAAAGGAAAATTCTCAAAGTTCATTACTTGAAATTAGGATTGACTAATCAAAGTTTTGACTAAGTCAATAGTAAATTTTGAGTAATAGTTAGTTTTTATGCAAGTAAGTGGGAGTCCAATTTATTCTCTATCTAGTCTGAGATAAAAGAATAAAAGATATAATTACTGATATATCTCGGAATTCATAAATCCAGGTAGGATAAGAATTCATAAGATATAATTTACCCTTTTAGTTAAAAGGATAAAAGTTTCAAGACCCATGAAACAAAGGTCGTAACTGACTTAAAAATCAATAATTAAAAGTGATGGATTAAAATATAGGATTCCAGTAGATTTGCCAGTATTGCAAATGGAATCGGATTTCAGGTAGAAATCATTCATCTACACAGCAACTAAGAAAAATTGCAGTTTTACATATTCAGGAACTGGAAGTTAGTCCAGGTCTCCAAGTTCATGGAATATGATAAAAGTCTAGTTATTGTTCTTATAAGGTGTTTGCAGAACAATAATTAGCAGATACAAGTAGATCGTATGAACAGACTTGTATTTTTGGTTATCACTTTGATTAAAATGGTAAACTTTAATCAAAGGGTTTAAACTAAAGATGGGTGATACTTTATTTTAGACCAGTATCTAACAAACGTTAAATAGACATTATGAAAGTTGTTAAAGAAAAGACATTCAATCTTGTTATTATTACAGCGTGTAATATGGACTATACAAAATTGATTTCTTTATCACCTTCACATTTTTTGCATGTTTTTAATATATCCAGGAATGAAATCAGTCTCCGTTTTTCATTCAAAATCTGTCCGTGACAACTTATCGTTGTGGGAGCATGATAAGGTGTTAAAGTCATTGTGAACTTTTAGGTAGTTATGATCAGTTGCTGAGTAACAGCTACAAGTGTTGTAGACTAAAAGTTGCACAGATATTTGATAGAGTAGCAAATATCGGACGTGATCCGCGGTTGAGATTACTTCTTGGAAACAGTCATAAGTAAATCTCACAGTGGTTGTCCCTATCACCTGAGGTATCTGATTTGATATCATGAGGACTACTGAATTTTTAGTGCATTCAACCGCTACGCCGTAACAGGGTGGCTATAAAGGGTGTAACTAGATTCAGCGGAAGCCGTGGTGTTAAAGGCAGGTATGCAAGATGGGATTTGCACCTCTTCTCAAAAGAGAGATATTTCTGGGCCCATCTTGACTGACTAAGTATACTGATGAAGTGCATGGCCATGCCCAAACGGACTGATTAGTTCTTTGTCGTTTACCTATCAGTGAAAGTCAGATAATCAAGAGAACAGAATCTTGAGTATTTAGAGTTGACACTTTCCAAGCTCATACTCACAGATGAAATATCGCGATGCAAAGGGAAAAGCCAAGATATACCCAATCAATGAACAGTAGTTTCATAGATACCAGTTCCTTACGGAATGTTTATATCACCAGTCTGGGTATAAGAGTTCTTGTAACCTGGTCAGCCTAAGTGCCTGTCTAGGGGCCTCCTTAGGTCAGTGAAATCAAAGGCGGTATTGCCAACTTGCACAAGTGGGAGTCTGTTAGGAATTATGTGCAGAGTTGACAAACCAAGTGATTACACATCCAATGTTACAAGACACTTGAGGGTCACACCTGTGAGGACCTATAAGTCGAACAAGTTAGATGAAACCCCGAAATGGAGAGTTAGAATTTATAATAGTGTATTATAAATCAGTTGGGTAATTTCAGTCAGAATTACCAAAGTTGGAGGATTATTAATTAATTAGGATATTATATATTTATTAAGATAAATAAATATATATTAGTTAATTAATAAAGATTTTATATATTAGATAAATATATAAATCATAATTATCGTATGCAAATTCTTTTCCAGCTAATTAAAAGGGAAAGGATTTGAGATAATTATAATAAGGAAACTAGATTCCCTACAAACTGTATTTTTCCTCCATATAAATAAGGGTTATGGGTTAAGGAAAAATCTAAGCTTTTCAATTAAGAAAACCAGTTATCAGTTTCCTCCTCCTCTCTCCCAAAAGCCGACGCCGACCTCCCCTCCCCTCTCGTCGGATTTCGTTTTTGTGTGTTCGGGTTTCATACAGTTCTGCTAGAGGAACGTTCGTTGGTCGATCATTGGTGGATCTATTCTCAAGCAACCAGGTAAATTGATCTAAACCAAATTAATAGGATTAAAACTATAACGATTAAAGATCATTAGGCTTTAATGGGTTTTTAGTTTTTATCGCTTCCGCATAATTAAATCAGAAACAGCGTGTTTCTAATCGCGTAGGTTTTATCAGTTTGATTAACCTATGAGGTATATCAAACCAGCGAGGTTTTGATAGATCTGAGATAATCCTCAAGTCAGTTTGATCTGAGGATATACACAAAAACCCAACAGTAAGTTCTTTTGGATAATTAGAGAGCGTAAAGAGTGAAAAGAGTATGAGTGAGGTTTTTATACCTCGCGGGTAGAGAGAGAAAATGGATGAGAGGGAAAAGAGCTGCTAATTTCAAACGTAATGATGAAAAAAGAAGTTCTACGCGCGTTCACGCGCCTGACACACGTAGTGGGGAACAGGAAACGTCCCATTACGTGTCTGGCAAGATGAAAAGTTTGTTTTCTTAAAAAAAACCACCTTTTCAAGAGATAATTCCAATTTTGGTGAAAGATGAAATCTCTTGGAATTGGAGTACTTATCAGATAAGTACTGTTTTGGGAAATTCTCTTATCACATTTAATGCAATAAGGTTTCAGGGGCAGAAATACTTACCTGGGGAGAATCATCAGTATTCGGATTTTGAACATAGATTTTGTAAGTACTGAATAGGGTTATCTCCTGATAAATGTATTCGTCAGGAGTTGTTAGATATATGTCCTGAGACAACTTATTCTTCAGGATCTAACAAAGTTATTTCCTGATAAACGTCATTCGTCAGGATTTAACATCCCAAGTTCACTGATGAGCATATTTAAACGTGTTACATCCAGTGGTTTGGTAAAGAGGTCAGCAAGCTGATATTCAGTAGGGACAAAATGGAGTTCAGTATCACCATTCATCACGTGATCCCTGATGAAGTGATATCTCACTTCAATGTGCTTTGTCTTGGAGTGTAAGACAGGATTATTCGCAATGGCGATTGCTGAAGTGTTGTCACAGTAAATGGGAATTTTGGAAAGTTGTATGTCATAGTCCTGAAGTTGATTTCTCAGCCACAGAACCTGAGCACAACAAATTCCAGCTACAACATATTCAGCTTCAGCAGTTGATGTGGACACAGAATTCTGTTTCTTGCTAGTCCAACTCACCAACTTTCCACCTAGTAGGTGACACCCACCAGTGGTGCTTTTCCTGTCGATCTTACATCCTGCAAAGTCACTATCAGAATAAGCCCGGCTTAGATCGAACCCTGAGTCTTTGGAGTACCAAAGACCCAGATTAGGAGTTCCCTTTAAATATCTGAAGATCCGCTTTACAGCAGTCAGATGGGATTCTTTGGGTTCAGCCTGATAACGAGCACATAAGCATGTAGAATATATGATATCAGGACGACTCGCTGTAAGATACAACAGTGAGCCGATCATTCCTCTATAAAGAGTCACATCAACAGGTTTCCCTTTGGAATCCTTGTCAAGTGATAGAGGAGGTGCCATTGGAGTCTTCATCGGTGTACATGATGTGAGGTCAAACTTCTTCAGCATGTCAAGTACATATTTACCTTGGTTGATAAAGATTCCCTTTTCAGATTGCTTGATCTGAAGTCCTAAAAAGTATGTTAGCTCACCCATCATAGACATTTTATATTCTGTTTTCATGAGCAACTCAAACTTTTCGCAGAGTTTGGGATTGGTTGATCCAAAGATAATGTCATCGACATATATCTGGACAAGAAGGATATGCTTAGGGTATTTCTTAAGAAATAGAGTGCTATCGATCTTACCACGTTCAAAACCTTTAGAGAGAAGAAAAGTTGAAAGGGTATCATACCAGGCACGAGGAGCCTGTTTTAACCCATAGAGAGCCTTGTTTAACTTATAAACGTGATCAGGGAACTTAGGGTCAACAAAACCAGGAGGTTGAGCCACATAGACTTCTTCATTTAGTTTTCCATTCAGAAAGGCATTTTTAATGTCCATTTGAAAAACTTTAAAGTTCATATGTGCTGCAAAGGCGAGGAATAGTCGAATTGCTTCGAGCCTAGCCACAGGAGCAAAAGTTTCATCGTAATCAATGCCTTCTTCCTGCCTGTATCCCTGAGCAACAAGACGAGCCTTGTTTCGAATAATAGTACCAACTTCATCAAGTTTATTCCTGAAGATCCATTTGGATCCAATGATGGTACGTTTTCGAGGCCTAGGGACGAGAAGCCAGACATTGTTTCTGATGAACTCTGCTAGCTCTTCCTGCATGGCTAAGACCCAGGCAGGATCACGCAAGGCATCATCTATTTCTTTAGGTTCATTTTCAGAGATGAAATTAACATAAAGACAGATGTTACCAGATTGACGTCGAGTTTTAACACCAAATGAAGGATTTCCGAGGACCTGATCAATTGGATGATCCTTGGTCCATCGAAGAGCAGGTGGTTGATACACCTGTCCTGAAGTGGAAGCTTCATTTAACGATGGATCAGGAAGAAGATCTGTAGGAGCAGGAGCAGGTTCACTAACAGTGGTTTGAGAGAAGTCTTCACTGCTAGTGGGTTGATCAGGTTCAGGTGTGACTTGAGTAATAGGGGTGGCATTTATTACTGGAGGTATGGTTATTTGAGAGGGTGGAGAAGGATTTTCTTCAAAACCGTCAGGAAGGTCTTGAGGAAATGGATCAGCAAAGGGAATATCAGGGACTTGAAAGAAGGAGTCAGCCCACTGATTTATTTCAGAATTGTCTTGAGGGTGAGGGAAGGTAGGACCTGATTCATCAAATCGAAAATGAATCGTTTCCTCTATTGTTTGTCTTCGTTTGTTGAACACACGGTAAGTTTTGGAGACAGAGGAGTATCCACGGAAGATTCCATCATCAGACTTGGAATCGAACTTTCCAAGATTATCTTTGTTGTTCAGGATGTAGCAGACACAACCAAAGATATGGAGATGTTCGATTGAAGGTTTTCTGTTACGAAAGAGTTCGTAAGCGGTCCTCCTGAAGCGCTTGACTATAAGAGATCTGTTCTAGGTGTAGCAAGCAGTGTTAACGGCTTCAGCCTAGAATTGAGTGGCAAGATTGGCTTCACTCAACATAGATCGTGCAACTTCAATCAGGGTTCTGTTTCGTCTTTCAGCAACACCATTTTTCTGAGGAGTTCTTACAGAGGAGAAGTTCTGGGAGATACCTTTCCTATCAAAAAAAGGTTTCCAGGGTACTGTTTTTGAACTCAGTACCGTGGTCACTTCTGATAGATCGAACAGAGAGGTTGTTGAGCTTTTCCATCTTTCTGACGAACAGGATGATTTCTTCAGGAGCATCACTCTTGGATCGAAGAAATAATACCCATGTATATCTGGAATATTCATCAACAATTACCAGAGCGTATTTCTTTCCAGCAATGGATTGGACATTAACAGGTCCAAAGAGATCTATGTGGAGAAGTTGAAGAGGAGAACTGATGGAGGAAATCTGCTTGGACTTGAAGCTAGCCCTGGTCTGCTTTCTTTTTTCACATGCTGAACAAAGAGATACCGTTGTATAGCGAAAGTCAGGAAGACCAACAACAAGATTGTTGATGCAGAGTTGATTCAGCGTCTTGAAGTTGAGATGAGAGAGACGCTTGTGCCAGAGCCAATTAGTATCAGTAGAAGCACGTGATACGAAACAGAAGTTGTCAGTGGAAGTATTCATGTTAATGATGTAGATATCAGCTTGTCTAACACCAATAAGAATAACTTCCTTGCGTCTGTTCATGACTTTGCACTTTTTCTTCGAAAAGGAGACTTTGTGATTCTTATCACACAGTTGACTGATGCTAAGATGATTGTGCATCAGGCCTTGAACATAACCAACTCTTTTGAACGTAGTTACTCCGTTGGTCAGGGTGCCATACCCTCGGGTTTGGCCTCTACCGTTTCCACCAAAGGTCACTGAAGGACCTCTTTCATCACGATAGTCAGAGAGGACAGATTTTGAACCAGTCATATGTCGTGAGCATCCACTGTCCAGTTACCAGATGCCCTTATCCTGTAAAATTTAGACTTTAAGTTTTTCTTGGTACCCATAGGACTATGGATCCAGAATTATCAGTAGGTATGGTGGAGTCAGTGACAGCCTTAACTGAGTTGTTAGTTTTTGAGGGTGGAGTCTTGACTGAAGAAGCAGTCTTGACAACCTTCTTTCCTTTGACTGTTTTACTAGTCTTGGGATTTTTCTTTACTTTAGCTGATTTTTTAGCTTTGGTAGCATCAGGACACTTACTCGCAATATGGTCATTTAATCCACAGTGATAACTTTTGCGATAAAGAAAGCGTTTTGTGGGGTCTAAGAAGTCTTTGAACTTCAGATGAGCAGGACCAGTACCAAGTACACCTTTAGCATTAGACAAAGGAGGAATAGGTTTATTCACTATAGTCTTTTGCTTTAGGTCAATCTTCAGTCTAGGAGTGGGATTTTGAGAAAAAGATTTTGTTCCTGAGACTGAAGGTCCACCACCTAGAACTTTATTATTCTTAGGTTTAGGATTCTTGGTCTTTGAAGGTGGTACGGTTTTGGAGTTTTCCTTGCTCTTAGGAGCACCTTTAGTGTGTGTGTTAGAGGAAGAGGAAGGGATATTTTCAGGGGCATTAGGATCAGGGATAGAAGAAACAAACATTCCAAATTAGAGCATGGAACGATCAGGCCTAGGACATCCACGAGTGAATCCAAGACCCTTCTTGTTTTTGACATTTCTTCCTGAAGCTAATATTTCATCAACTTTTTTAGAGGCGTCACTCTATCCTTTGATGGTGACTTTTTCAGCATTAAGTTCAGCCAAGGCTCTTTCTTTAGCAGCAAGAGCCTTTTCTCTTTCAATACATAGAGTTTGATTTACAGAGACTTGATCTTTATAGTTCTCTTCCAGAATGGTAAGTTGTTTTATCTTTTCTTGACACTCTTTAAGTTGATCACGAAGATCAATGTTCATTTTTTCAGCAGAGGTCTTACCATTCAGGGCTTTATAAAGATCAAGGGCTACTAAGTCCAGTTGAGTTAGACTTTCAAGAGGGACAACATGAGTAGGTACCTGACTGGGAGATTTAGTCGCAGAGGTTGAAGCTTCAGGAGCTTGAGTAGGAGCCTCTTCAGGGACCTCTTCTATCTTAGCCATGAGAGCTAAGTTAGGTTCCTCAATAATGGCCATCAGTGCCACTGGAGTGTCTTCCTCGTCAGATGAATCATCAGAGGAGACATCATCCCAATCGCAGTCTTCTGCGATAAGACCTTTACCTTTACGCTGAGATTTCATTTTCTTGTACTTTTCTTTCAGCCTTTGGTATTTGGGATTTTTGGAGGAAGATTTGGCAGAAGAAGGAGCAAACTGACTTTTTCTGTACCTGCAATCATTAGCAAATTGTCCTTTGCCCTGACAATTGTAGCAGATGGCAGTAGCCTTATCAACAGGTTCTGTTTTAGGCTTGTCAGTTAAAGTAAGAGGTTTCCTTCTTTGGAGGTTTCCCTTTTTGGCAAACTTCTTAAAAGAGCGAGTTAGTAAAGCAAGAGATTCATTAAAATCAGGATCTTCTGACATTTCAGAATTAGAAGATTCTATTTCAGTAATAGTCACTAAAGAAGGAGTAGCGACAGGAGGAACTGAATCAGAGACCAAGGCGAGAGAAGTGCTCTTGGAATGTTTAGTATCTCTTATGAGATTCTTTTTCAGTTTCTTCTGTTGCTCACGGTTCAGAAGAATACCGTACAACTCACTTAGTGTGAGTGTCTTTATGTCTTTGGACATAGTTAGGCAGGTGGTGTAAGTTTCCCACTGTTCAGGAAGAGCTTCCATGAACTTGGTAACCACCTCAGAGTTAGAGTAGACAGTACCGATAGTCTTCAGGTCGATCAGGAGACAGTTGAATCTCTGATGTATCTGGGAGAGAGTTTCATCCTTCTGATGAATGAAGCTTTCATACTGGCGAACCAAGAAAATCTTTCTTGATTCCATGAGAACTGTAGTACCTTCGTATTGAACACAGAGAGTGTTCCAAATTTCTTTGGCAGAACGAAGATGACAGACAGAGTGGAAGATGTCATCAAGAAGTGACATGGCAATGAGAAACCTAGCCTTGGTGTCAATGTTGACAAGGCGTCTGTCTTCATCATTCCAATCAGTCACTGGCTTAACCAATTCCCTTATGGGTATTCCTGGTTGATCACCGGCAGGAGGGACAGCATGGACAGTTTGTGTAGGCACATGTGGTCCATTTTCCAAGAAGTATAGAATTTGGGGATCAGAACCGGATAGAAAGAGTTCCATCCTGGTTTTCCAAAGAGCAAAGTTGTCTTTGTTAAACCTTGGAGGTTTTCCAGAAGAGCCGGTATCAAAGTAGTTATCCTTAGCTTGAAGGGCCATGGATTAAAGAGAAAGGGGATCACAAGATTTTTCTTGAAGAAGAAGAGAGCTTGAATCTGCTCTGATACCACCTGTTGGTCCCAAGGGGTGACCTTCAAGTAAGGATAGTGTATGAGATTATAGAAGGGGGGTTGAATATAATCACACCAAGTTTTCATTTTTAAATTCTATGTTGTATTAACACTTTGAATTTACAGATTGTTGCGGAAATAGAAAAGACTAAAGTCTAAACTAAACAATCTAAGTTTCTTTCACTATGCACTAGAGTGAGAAGACTAGAAAGATAAGAAATAGAAGGATAAAGAAAGAAAGGATTTGGGTGATAAGTAAGGTGAAGAAGAGGTATGGAGAACCTTTCTTCAAGTCCTATTTATACCCCATGCATTAAATGCATGCAGACACACTTTTGTGTACGTGTCACACTTCAAGTGGTCATATGTACTATTTACTATAAACAATTATCTTTTGCATGGTGTACAAAAGAGGGCTTATGTAAACAGTTGCCTTGAGGTCTGATAAGTACGGAGGGAACAGAAAAGAGACTGTCCTTGTGTACTTTTTGTGTCAGTAAAGGCGGATAATCCTTTTGTGCATTAGATTAAGACATTATACTAATCCTTCAGGATCAGGATACTGATCAGTGAGGAATGCCCTGATACTGATGTTGATCAGGGGTCAATGTATCCTGATGAGTCTTCAGGATGTCATACGAAATTGAGCAGCCTGCTATCACTGAGTTCCGTCTTAAGATCACGAGCACGTTGTTCCTGTCATCAGCTAATTCTTCGACTTCGCTGATGGTTCTTGAGTATGATCTTAATGTCTTCAAGAGATCTTCACTTTGATGGTCAGGATCAGTAGACGTTAGAACAGACTCGTTCATCTCCTGATCCCGATCCTGATGATTATAAATACAAGTTACGACTTTTTTAACACGGAATAACACTGAGCAATCTCAGTGATAATTCCTCAAGCTATAACTATAAGTAAAGACCTATTCACTAAGTAAAGACCTATTCACTAAGTAAAGTATCAAGATCATTATCATTTCATCAGGTTTTAGGAGAACTGGATCAACAGATAATAAGATTTGAATATTCATCAAAATTTGAATCTTGGTATATTTTACTTATCGAATAGTGATGAGAAGGTGATGGAATGGAAATATGATACGAGTATTCATCAAAAATATTTTACTTATCCTGTATTGTCAGCTTATTTAAGTTGACCCTCTATATATGGTCAAGTGCTGTTGACTAGTTTTGACTAACCATCTTGACTTTCGGGTTTTTTGCTTTTCGTTGTATCTCTTGTTGTAGAAATCAAAATATATTGTACAACAATTTGATGTCCACTTAATTACATCTTTAATTTGTGTAGTAATTATACTTTACAAAACAAGGTTTATAAGCTATATTAGAAAATAATTTCTATATACACACATCATGCTAATAAGACACTGTCAATGATATAGTATCACAAATAAATTTTTAGAAATATATTCATTGAAAATAAAAAATCACTATAAGGTTAGACAGAGAGTCACACTATGAAATTAAGGTGTAGACTTAAATTATAATGTCAAAGGGTATTTGTTTACTGAGATATTTTTTAGAAAGTAGTACTCATTTTATCCTAAACACTTAGAAACATTATGAGATGACATGATGAGGAAATTGACTCAAATAGCTAAAGCAAACAACGATATTGGTATCTTAGCTATTTCTATCTAACTTTTATCCAAATGTCGCTACATCCGTAATATTGCAGATGCAGACCCATATATGATTTTTTTTTTTTGGAATAAAAGTTGACCATATTACTCTTTTTATGTTTTCTTAGCTAGCTTCACTATGAATATTACATATGTATTGACATTTTAGTAAAAGTGAGAGATAAATAACTAGGAGACCAATTTGAGTCAATTTCCTTTTTGCTTAACCCACATTGATGATAAGATGATGAAAAATAATAATGATATGAATCTATGATAGTTATTATGAGGCAAAGACGTTGGCAGAAACTAGGAACTAATAGTGTTGATTTATTTTGATACAAATAAGGTTGACTAATTTTGGTTGACCGTCTATATAAGGGTGGGTGATTGTAAAAACTCATAAACTTGGTTAATTTTTGCACACCTTTTTTGAAAATAAAATAATTTCAAACTTTGAATGACAACCATAGTTGATATTGTTGGAGTATATGTCGTTTATGTTATAGATAATATAACAACAAATTTAGTACCGATGCATCTAAAACTTTTCATAACAACAAATAATTGTCACTATACGCAAATTAATCACTTAAAATATACATTCTGATTGATGAATTACGTTTTATCATAAGTCCGCAAGTATTATTTAGAAAGTATCGTTGTCGGACAACATATATAACTCATACTAGTTATTTTTTTTAATTATCACATCAAATGTTGCTAATTTATGAAGATTCCTCTAGATATTTAAAAACAAAATACATTATGAAACTTGGTAATCATATGACTTTTAATATCTCTCACACTACTAGAAAAACAGGCATTTCTGGCGAAAATTTCTGGCGGAAAAATCCGCCAGAAATTTTCTGGCGGATTTCCAACGGATGTGACTTTAGTCAAACAAAGTTGATTCCGTCGGAAATCCGCCGGAAATATTAAAAAATTAAAAAAATTAAAAATCAATAAAAAATTCCGACGGATTCTAATTATTTTTTAAAATTTACTAATTCAATATAATTAATTAATGTTTTCCGGCGGATTTCTGATGGATTTTAATTAATTATGTTAATTTGTTTAAATCCGTCGGAAATGCGCCGGAAATATTAATATATTTTTCTAAAAAATAGAAATATTTCCGGTGGATTTTAAAAAAATAAAAAAATATTTTTTTTGAAATCCGCCGGAAATCCGCCGGAAATATTAATACATTTTTCTAAAAAATAGAAATATTTCCGGCGGATTTCCGACGGATTTTAAAAAATAATAAAAAATATATATTTTTTTTAAATCCGCCGAAAATCCGCCGGAAATATTAATATATTTTTCTAAAAAATAGAAATATTTCTGGCGGATTTCCGACGGATTTTAAAAAATAATAAAAAAATATTTTGTTTTAAAATCCGCCGGAAATATTAATATATTTTTTAAAGAAATAGAAATATTTCATGCGGATTTCCGACGGATTTTAAAAAATAAATATATATTGCAAGTGTTTGTAGCAATTTATATTGCATTGTAAACAATTTAGTTTGAATATGTTAATTGTAATATTCTGTACTTTTGGATCGGATAATTTTTATAATTTATGCCCGGACAATTTGCGGTTTAATTAATGTATTTAGCAATATTTTTGTATTTTTATTAGTATTTTTCAAATTTACAGGTTTTAATTTTAAAAAAATGTAATTTTGTTAAAAATTAAACTAATAAATATTATTTAATTCCGCCGGAAATCCGTCGAAATTAAATAAAAGTAAAATAAAAAATTATTTTTTAATTCCGTCGGAAATAAATAAAAAATAAAAATAAAAAATAAATAAGTATTTTTAAATTCCGCCGGAAATCCGTCGGAAACTTTAATCTAAAACTTAATTAGTCTTTTTAATTAACAAAAGATAATTTTTTTTTTGAAAAATGATTCCGGCGGATTTCTGGCTCCCAAATCCGCCGGAAAAGTCAAAATCCGCCAGAAATTTGGCCAGAAAATTGAATTTGCAGCGCCCCGGATTCCGGTGGCCAAATCCGCCGGAAATCCACCGGAAATGCCAAATTCCGGCGGATTTCCGACGGATTTGGCCGCCAGAATTGCCTGTTTGTTTTGTAGTGTCAACAATTATAAAAATAGATATTGAAATAAATTGATATCTTTTATAACTTTGTAAAAGAAAAATATATATTTAAGAGTTAATTACATTTTTGGTCCCTGTGATTTGGTGATTTTAACACTCTGAGTCCATTTTGAAAATAATTATGGATTTGGCACATGTGGTTTACACTTTATAACGCTTTGGGTCCAAAAATCTAACTCCGTTAAATACTTCTGTTAAATGAATTAACTGCAGGGGTATTTTAGTCTTTTAATACTTTCTCTATTTATGTATTAATTTTTTCTTTTTTGATTTGATTCTTTCATCTTCTTTAACAGGTACCACCACCACCACCACCACCATCCATCCATCACCCCTACCAACACCCACTAGCTACCACCACCCATCACCACCACTACCAACTTGGAAGCTTTATATGACCTGTATCAAGCAAAAAAATATATCTCAAACCCTAAATTGATGAAACCACCCTTGAGCTCTTCTTCCCCCTTTTCCCTCAATTTGCGTAAAATCAAAATCAAGATTTCGTCTAGATCTGAAACACGCCGGGTGGGAGGGGAAGACGCCGGAGGTGAGGGGAAACGCCGGAGGGCGTGGTGACGTGGGTGGAGGCCGGTGGCGACGCGGGTGGCCGGTGGCTGCTGCTAGGGTTTTGTGGCTTTGAATCTGGAAGGAATATGATGAAATAAGGGATATACTGCATTCGTAGAGGCGAGTCTGGTGGTGGATACGAGTTTGGTGGTGGGTTTTTGTCATTGGTGGTGGTGGTGAGCTGTTGGTGGTGGTGGTGGGTTGTTGGTGGTGTTGGGTGGTGGGCAGCGGGTGGCGGTGGCTGTGGGTTATGGTGGTGACGGGGGATGGTGGGTGGTGGATAGCGATGGTAGTGGGTGTTGGGAGGTGGCCGGCGGGAGGCAGTGGAGGTGGGCGGCAGGTGGCGATGGCAGTGGGCAGTAGGTGGTGGTGGCAGTGGGTGGAGGCGGGCATCGAAGGTGGTGACGGTGACGGGCTTGTGGTTTCTCCGGTGGTGGACGGTGGTGGAGGGATGGTGGAGGTGAGCGGCGATGGAGGGTGGTGATGGTGGGTGGCAGTGGAGGATGGTGATGGTGGGAATACTGGATTAAAAGAAGAAGAAGAAGAAGAAGAAGAAGAAGAAGAAGAAGAAGAAGAAGAAGAAGAAGAAGAAGAAGAAGAAGAAAAAGAAGAAGAAGAAGAAATTACATCCTTGGTCCCTGTGGTTTGGTGATTTTAAATGAAAATAAAAATATAAGTAAAAAGACCAAAATACCCCTGTGCTAAATTCATTTAACAGAAAAAATTAACAGAGTTAACACTCTTGGACCCGAAGTGTTATAAAGTGTAAACCTCTTGGACCCAAAGCGTTATAAAGTGTAAACCACAGGTGCCAAATCCATAATTATTTTCAAAATGGACTCAGAGTGTTAAAATCACCAAACCACATGGACCAAAAATGTAATTAACTCTATATTTAATTACATTGAGATAGAAGGAGGATTAATCAAATGTGACATATCCTTTTATCAGATTTACTTATTTGTGCATCATTTTCACTATTTTCTTCCTATTTTGTCCCTGTTAGTTGTAATATTCTTTTTTGGCCTATTTACAGTGTTAGTCGATTATATAGAATAAAAAAAAAATTGGATCAAATATAACGTGGGAAAATGTTTCTGGTCTTTTGACTAGGGGTGAACAATGAAACCACAAAAACCGGTCCGCACCGGAACTGAACTGGGACCGGGATCGAAATTGACACCGGTATAGTGCAACCGGTCAGGTTTTCGGTTCTTCAAATGACATATCTCTCATTTCCGGTTCCGGTTCCAAACCGGGTTCGGGCCAATTTTTCGGGTAATTAACCGGGACTGGCCTGAAAGTTTAAAAACAATATAAAATGATTTCATATATGGAACATATAATATTAATTCATAAAATTCGTAATATCTTTCTAGTAATCTTGAATCAAAACATATACGATAGTGAAAATCTTCAATTTCATTACATATAATTTGAAATCTCATATTCTATATATGCTTTAAACGTATAATATAAATAGTTGAAATTATTAGTTTTACGCAAAATTAAAGTTTTTCAAAAAGAATACTAAAATATTAGTAAGTATAATAATTTTAAGCAATTAAATATTTAAATAGGGAGTAAAACATGTTATAATTTCAAAACATTGTAAAATAAACCGATTACGAAATTTATTAACATGGCGAATATTTAAATGAAAGAACAAATTCATGAGTCATGACAACCATGTTATATTATTAATTATATATTGTGATAAATGTTATTATATTTAACTTATGATAAGATATATAATTGTGAAGAACGTAAGTGAAAACGATTTTTAAATAAATATAAAAAACGAACATGACACAAGAAGAATAATATGTGTTAATTTGTTAAAAAATAAATATTAGGGAAAATTATATTAAATGGGACAAACTTTTATTTATTCCCATTATGGGGAACCAACTTTCAAGGTTTGTCCCATTTTGATAATAATAAATACAAAATACACAAGAAATCGGATGGCATTAAAAAGTTTGGGTCGTTCATCAAGAGAATTCAACTTCATTTATCTTATGTATAACATCATTGGCAAGAAAATGGTTTGTTGGTAACTATCTTAAACTAGTAAGCAGTTATTGAATAAGAGTCATTTGTCGTGCTTATCATGTTATAAGACTCTTGATCTTTGCTTTATTTCTAGCTAGATAAGCTTCTCAATTATTTTCATACTCAATCAACAAGGTAATTAAATAATGTTGTTAAATGATCATTTAGTAATCTTTTGTTAAACGACACTTTAGATGAGTAATGAACTTAAAAGGGAGCATATATATTTTATTTTTATTTTTATTTTTATTTAAAGCCATATTTTACAATAATCACATTATATTAAATTTTCAACATCCGTATATATGTAAAAAAAATTAAAAGCTTGTGTTGTGTAATAATTAATTAGATGTATGTAACTTATGAACCAAGCATTAATGCTGAATTGAAAATGTCAACCAAGTTTTTTGTTTTACCAAAGACTTTTCCATGTGTGAAGATTCTTTGATTATGTTGTATAAGTTGACCAAAAACTTATAGATTCAAGAATCTTTAAATTTGGCTTTGAAAATTAGGCATTGTTTCTAGAAATCTGTATTCAAAGTATTAATAATTAAAAATAATAACTTAAAATTAATTGTTTATTTTCTTAATTTTAAGATTAAATATTGAACACAAGGGTTACATAAAATATTAAGTCAAAATATTGATTACAAGCATAGTCGACTAATCTTATAAGAAACATGTCCTTTATGAATTATAAGAGTCCATTTTTTTTTTTTTGAACGGAAGAGTCCATTTGATATATTGGACAAGGTAAAATATATAAAAACAATGAACACTATTTTCTGTTTAGCTGAACTTTTATATAGAACATATATAAACAAAGTCGAACATACTTGTTCCACCCTCTTATGTGGTTTGGGCATACAGATTCGACTAGCATTCACGTGGGTAGCATTTGAATGCGGAATCACACCTATAGAACAAACAGGAACAAAGTCAAACAGACTCATGTTTTACAAATATAACATCAAACTAAAATATAATTATCTTCTAAAATATCAAATGTTTCTTCCAACTTACAATTTATTTATTTTTTTAAGTTATATTTGTTGTACTTTACACTTTTTAATTTCCACTTTACTATCCTAAAAGTATTATTTAATTTATTTTTATGTATTTTGATTAACATATGTATTGAAAAGGTATAAAACAAAAATTGGAAACTAATTTTTTATTTTATTTTGGTGTCATTTTAATCGTCTTAACAAAAACATCTTATTAGGTTTTGGAAATCACAAAACAATGATCTACAGTGACATTTTTAAGTGACCATCATGGATGGAATGTCTCTTTAGTCTTTACAACGATGTAACCCACATGGAAGGGTTTTGTCACATATTTGATATCCTTATGCAAGTGGAATTGTATTCAAACAGTTCTACCGGAATAAAATTAGGTAATTCTCCCTAGCAACAATTCACATTCCCACAAAAATTAAAATGCCATGTTTCTTTACATACACAGTTTTCACATGTAAACGGTTTTACACAAGGTGAACTACATGAAAATATGCTACATTTTGCACTTACTTCTCCATTCATCGCCATGTCACCACAAGGAACCACCTCTATCAGTTTTCTTGCAAATACAAGAAGCATAGAGGAGAATCTCGAAAAGCATCGCCAGTACCCACATGGCATGTCTTCTCACCAATCTTGTCGAAGATCTGAACGTCCCTCGATGGGACGTCAATCATCTTTAATTTTTGTAGTTAAGTTTTAAAGTTTTTCTTGTTGTTATAGTTGATTTAATAAAAGAGCTTTTTTTTATTTGTAAATGAGATAATTAATGGGAGAAAAATAAGGGTTTCAAATTTTAAGTGAAACTGAAATAGTGAATATCCCACACATATATGCATCTATAGTTTAGGATATTAAATTATTTTCTTAAATTTCAAAATATCTACAAAAATATCATATAAATTTGGACTACTAATTTTTTTAACCAGGCAACACATGTAGGTGTTTCCCTCTTGTCTATTTATTTTAGGTTCTTCCTTAAGCCTCTATACACACATAAACTCCATTCGTAGGCGGTGAGGGCGTCTTAGAGGAAGACGTCTACTTTTCCCCCCGACCATTACATTAATTAAACTATAAAAGTATCAAAATTATGATAAATTAACATAAATTTTATCGTTTAATTTGAACCACATACCAAAAAACAAATTATAAACAAAACATCACACACAACATTTTACCATTAGGTTAATTTTTTTTGGAAGAGGTATCCCATACCACATTGGATCCAGACTAATCCTCGGCAATTTTGGGCCGAAGCCCGACTGCTAAAGCATGCAGCCCGGGGTCGAAGCCACCGTACCTCCAGAATGTGGTGATTCACCTATTAGTCGATACACAAATTTTTTGTGTTATACAGTTTGGCGAGAGGCTTTGGTTCACAATATAGAATTTGGTGGAAAAAAGACCATATCATACGAATTTGAGTTTGAATGATTCAAAATGAAATATTGCAAAAGTATTGAAATATGCATATGTCAAGGGTGGTCACTAGTGAAATGATGATATGGATTGACGATTGTGGTGATGGTAGCGACGCCGACGCCAACGATGGTGAGGCGACGATGGTGAGGCGACGATGGTCGGGACGACCAGGGGTGGTGACTAGTAAGGGTCGTGGCAGGCTGGCAGCAATGAGAGCAGCAAGGTGGTGTGATTCAATTTGATGTAAAAGGCTATCTTTGTCTTTTTGAAATCAAATTACATTTTCCACGAAATAAAACTCAAATAATTCACATATGTAAAAAAAATTGATTAGAACGTTCAACCATAGAATTCCATCAAATAATTTGGTCAAGGAAATTTATCTTTATAATTTCTATCAAATTCAAATAGTTTGATCTTTCAAATAATAACATATAAAGTAAGGTTGATACAACATCAAAGATCAATAAAACAACATCAAAGTTCTTTAGTCCTATACAAACTCATTAGCAAATTCCTCTTTTAAGCATATAAACTTCAACCTTTTTGTAATAAATTGCATGCTAACTTTAATTTGAGTAAAAATAATCCTAACCGATTTCTTATGGATCGAAACCGTTGTCAAGTTTATATTATGTTTGATTAACATAATTTTGCAATTTCCTGATAAAACTTATATTTCATTATACTTATAAGTTTAAAATTATTTAACTATAATAAAAACAACTTTGTGATTAAAATAAATGCAATAAGAAATTTCATGGAAATGTCTCTTTATTGATTTCTCCAAGTTTATGAATAACCAAAAATTCTTTAGAGATGGTCAAATAACCAAAAATAGATTATGATTAAAAATTTAACAATCTTTTTCCTAAAAAATTCTTAATGATACTATGATTTCTGTAAAGCAAAGTTTGTAGATCTAACTAAAAAAAATTATCATGCCAAAAGATATTCGTTTTTCTTCAATATTTTTGATCTAAAATTTTAGAATGGACTTAACAATGACTACCAAAATAAAAACCATATGGCATTCTAACCTGTTTATAAATAAATTGCTAGATTAAGGGGCCGTTTACTTGACGCTTACCGAGTAAGTACTTACCGGGTCAATTTACCTTACGGGGAGAACATGAACATGACTAGAATCTTACCCGTTAAGAACGATAGCAGGAACCGAAAGTCTTACCCGGGTAAGTGAGATCCACAACTCTTACCCGGTAAGAGCTTACCGGGTAAATTGTTGCATACAATACCGTTTTAAGAGACTAAAATGTTGTCCAATATGGTAGTGATAGTGTTCAATTTTACCGGTAAGCACTTACCGGGTAAGTGTTCAAGTAAACGGCCCCTAAGTATTTAAATTTCCAAGCTTCATTCTTGTATCAATTACTGGTGGATCCAGAAATATTGGTAATGACTGTTGAAATTTAAGTAACATAATTTTGCAAAAATCAGTACCACCACTATTGGTTCTGAATATTGGCAATTTTCTTTTCAAAAATCTTTTCTTGTTGTCTAGTGAATTAACATAATAATTTGTTTAGAACATCTTATCGTTTACAATTACTTGAACCACCACTATTGAGATAGAAGTCTTAAGCCACCAGGCACAATAACTACTTGAAATTTAAAAGAATACATTTTACCAAAGAGTATCCAGTATTAAGTTGCCAATTAAGACTTTTACCAAATAGTTTATAGCATCTAAATAATAAGTAGAGAATTATATACGAAGTAACATTATAATCAAATAAAATAGTAATTAAATTTACGCCAATAACACTAAAAACAACTTTAAAAAGTTTAATGGATCAAGAATAGTAAATAGATTTATACCAACAACATTAAAAAATATCTTTTAAAAATTTAATGGACCCGTGATTGAAGTTATGTTAAAAATAAGGGGTCAATCCAAAAGGTTTTGGAGCTTAAGCCACATTACAAATTAATAAATTATAATATTGAATCAATTTTTTGGGGGTTTTATTGGGGGTCATATGACCCCCAAGGTTTAATATCAATCCATCATTGGATTGTTATGTTTGGAATACATCAATTATTTAAATAGTATACATAAATAATTTACTTAAGTTGAAACCCACTCATACATATTTCCTTGTATTGTCCTTGTTGCCACACTCTCATCTAGTGCACACAAACAAAAGACCTGTCACATCTTTCTTTTTCTTCATATACCGTGAAATTTGAGACATTGTCCAATTTTCCAATTTTACGAAGGACTTTGATATAAAAAGAAACAAACCGAACAAAAGATAGGGTGTACCATGTTTATCATTCCCTACTAATAATACCGCAAGTAGTAATTGAATTAATAGGGTTAAATATATGGTATTTTAAGTAACAATGTTTAAGCATATTTTCTTAAAAAAAAAAAAAAACAATGTTTAAGCATATTTTCTTGAATAATAATATAACTAGGCAAAATAAACGACAAAAATACTAAGTTGTCGGTTTTTTAAGAGATCTGAAGTCTAAAGTTTGATTTCACGCCTAAAAAATAAGAGGTGGATGATGCACCTCTTAAGATTTCAAATGACACTAAGAGGTTTTCAGACAATTTCTTAAAAATAAGACAAATAGTGTTAAGTCTGAAAACCTCTAAATTTTCAAACTTAAGATGTTTTAAGAGATATTATTTTAAAACAAACAGCCCCTAAGTGTAAATATAAATTAGGGAACTTGAGACATTCACTAGGATGCACCAAATGTATATAAAGTTATCAGTTAACGTAGTATATAAACAACTGTAACTAAAATTACAATTACTATAAATCATCTTGTTATAGGTTGTTAAAAACTCCATGTAAGTTTATGAAGTCTTATTCTGGCCTACTAACATTCTTTTTCTTTGTTGGTGATGAAGAAGAGCTCTTCTAAAACGCTACAAACCCCCCCCCCCCCCCCCCCCCCCCCCCCCAACTCATGTTCACTGAGGTATGCCCTAACATAATGTGGTACAAGGATCGGCTTTGATATAATAATTATAAGATCCTTAAACCCAAAAAAAGTAAATTAGTTTAATACCTTCTAAAACTCAAGATATAACTATGATTGAAGTTATCCACAAGTTACAACTTAAGTATTTATAAGAATCTCCCAAATATCACTATTTATTTATTTGAGATGAGTTATCATACGTTCCTCCACTTGTAATACCGACGTTCTTGTCAGATTGCTTACCAACATACACTTTGTTCTTTGGCGATGTGAGGTTCCTTAAGATTGTATGCATCTTGATAACGTAACTTTCATGTAGGGAAAAAGACTATAGAACTCCCATACAATGTCATTGAATCTTATTACTCTGTCTTAGTGGAATAATCTAATTAGATACTTTACTTGTCCAAATTTTTTAAAAGTGTGACTTTTAATTATTGAATAGAGGTAAGGGCAGTGCCTAGCCTCCCCCTACATGATATACTTGTAACCCTTTTACTTGGATGTCAAAACAATAGGAGTGCCATCCCCAAGTTCCAACCAATCACTTTTTTCTATAAAATTCGTTTCAATTTATAAAAAAATTTGTTCAATTTTTTTTTTAATATTATACATTTTACGTTTTAACCTATCTATATATAATGTTGTTTGGTTAATCCATTTGTACTTTTTAACCCAATTTCCCCTAATTAATCTTTTATTTGACACCAATATTGATATTTTTGTACTCGTTCTTTTATCGAGTTTTCAAATTAGCAAAATATGTCAAAAGTGGAGTTTTTATTTTATATGATAATCTTCATTACTTTTTCATTCTCTATTTATAGAAGTTTTTGCATGCATGGATATATAGATCGACAAATAAAATAAAATACAACCTTGATCGACAACCTCCCTAGAGCTTCGGTTTCTAGCTCCGCCTGTTAGGGTTAAAAATATAGTTGTATTCAAGTTTGGGGTTTGTTTTTGTATTTGTTGTAAAGTTGAGGGGAGCTTAGTGTAAATACCCTAGGGGTATAAAAGCTTTTGTGTTAGTTAGATGTGTTAGTGAATTAGAGTTTTGAGAGATACGTATTGTCAGATCTAGAGTTTGATAGAGGAGAGAGAAAGTTGAGAGTTTGTATTGTGTTCTTATTGTTCATATCAATAAAGTGAGACTTGTGATTGAAATTGAAGCTTCTTAATCATGGTGGATTGATATTCAGATCTATCAAGTGGTATCAGAGCAGGAGATCAGTGAAATTTGTTGAAAATGATGAAGATTTGAAGGTAATTTTTGGAGCTTTTGAAGTTTGAAGAAAAAATAGTGAAATTTTGATTTGGAGCTTGAAGATCTTGAAGATTTGAAGATTTGGATGTAGTTTGATGTTATTTTGTTGTTAGATTTGAGTTTTTAGTGTTTAATTGTGAAGATTTGATGAATTTTGAGCCTTAAATGAAGGTTTTTCGAGTTTTTGTTCGAAGTTCATCAATGGAGGTTCGTCAATGGAGGTTTTTAGCAGATCTTCTTATGTCTCGAGTCTAGTTTTGGTCATTTCGAGTCTTATTTTGCTATTTCGAGCAGGTTTTGTGTAATTCGAGTCTTATTTGGGTTTTTCGAGTCATATCTCGAGCGCTTTTGTCTCTTTCTCGAGTCCTTTATGTCAATATCAGCTTTAATGAGAAGAGAGAGTGGTCAAATCGTTGGTCAACTCGAGGTCAGCTCTTAGAAACGCGTGTAAGAAACCATCTCGAGCAGCATTTTTGTGGCATATAAGACTTCATCTCGAGCCATTATTAATTAGGAGAGAGAAAAAGTACATCTCGAGTCTTGTGTGAAGAAGGGCGTCAGGTGTGTAGCTCAACTCGAGCGCGTGCGTGATAGGGTGTGTAGGCAAGTGAGGAGACAAGGTTTAAGAGGTGTCAGCAGCGGTCAACTCGAGACGTCTCTAGGCGCGTCAGAGCGTCAGCAGACCATCTCGTCAGGCGCGTGGGGGACAGCCTCGAGCCGCGTGTGTGGTCAGAAGGACGCGTCAGCCTTGGTCAAAAGCTGTCAGGCGCGTCAGCATCATCGTCAGGCGCGTGAGACGTCATCTCTAGCGCGTAAAGGCGCGTGAAAGCGCGTGGGTTGACTTCTCGAGCGCGTGATGGCGCGTCAGGCTCATCTCGAGCGCGTGTCGGCGCGTGGTAGCTGTAACTCGAGCGTGTGGCGTGTCTGGACTTGATTTCGAGCGCGTGTGAATGTCTTTTGGCACATATAGTCGTATTTCGAGTGTATCTCGAGCCATTTTTTTTCATAATATCTCGAGTCAAGTGTTAGTTTTTGAGTTTTTTTTCAAGATATCTCGAGCCAAGTGTTATTTTTTGAGTATTTTTCAAGCTATCTCGAGTCTAGTGCTATTTTTGAGTATTTTCAACATGTCTCGAGCCATTTTCTTATTTGAGTGAAGTTTGACTTTTATATTTCAAGTCATAATATTTTTTTTAGTCTTTGAACTTCTTGAGTCATTTTATTGTTTTGTGAGAGGTTTATTTTGGTGTTATTGTTTTCATTTTATTTTTACCAAGTCTCGAGTCTTTGTGATTTTTGGAGAGCAAATTTTTCTATTTGTCCAATTTTACAAGTTTTCAATTTTTCTGAATATACTCTGCATTACTGACTATCAGTTGTTTTTTTAGTGTTTCAGATTATTTGACTTTTCTTCAAAGTTTTCAAATTAAAAGGAGAATTGCAGAAATTTTCAAATACAAGTTCCTCTGTACCTAAAAGTTCAAATACTTCTGACATTTCAACTGTTTGTGCTTCGACTACTTCAGAAGATAGTGTAAAATCTGAGAATGCACTTCAACTCTCTACCATTGTGAATTCTATATGTTGTGTGTGTTCAGCTAAAAAGTTTGTTGAGTCTGAAGCTGTTTCTAAACTAAAGTCACTTGAGTTAAGAAATGCTCAACTTTCAAATCAAATTTCAGATTTTGAGCAACTTCTTATTCTTGAAAGAAACAAGTTTGAGAAAGAAAGAAAAGTTTTAGAAGAAAACATTCTTGATCTTTCCTCTAAGATTTCTGATTTAACAATTAAGATGGATTTCGAGAGACAACAATTTCAATCTGTAAGTAAATCTTCTGAAGAGAAATCTTTAGAACTTCGAAACCAGATTGTTGCTTTACAAAATCAGATATCTGATGAAAGGAATCAATTCAAAAGGAAAGAACAAGTCTTGAAAAGTGACAAGAAAGCTTTAGAACAAATGTTTGTTGCACATAAGAAAGAACCTGTTGTGGAAACAGATTGTGAAAACCAGAGGGAGTTCTTTCAATGTGAGATAAAAAGACTTACACGTCAGTTAGCTGAATTCTCAACAAAAGCAATGACTTCTATGGTGAATGAAAATAAAAAGTTTGATTCGTCTAGTCAGTCTGAAAAAGAAAAAGCAAAGCATGTTTCAAATGATAAACCGAAATTGCATGAAAGTCAATCTTCTTCTTCTATTTCAAAGCCCAACCAAAGGAATTTTTCTGAGGATACTAATAAATCAAAAGATAAATTCGTTCAGTATCCACAGAATTCAAGACAGAAAGTGAATGTTCAACGACAGAATGGTTATTATTCCTCCTTTACTAATTCGAGTGCGTCTGATTTTTCAGATAATTTTCAAAGAAGACAAGTAAAACAAGTTTGGAGGAGGAAGGAGTTCACAAATTCATGTAGCCCTACATCTAGTAGTAGTAATACCAAAGTTAGTCATGATGTACGAAACAATGTTGCTTTTTCATACAATAATCGTGTATCTTTTCCACGAAATTTTCCAATAAAGCAATTTGTTGATATGCGTCGTGATAAATTTTGTTGTTCAAATTGTGGCTTGCATGATTTTGTTAACAATAGTGCTTTTCTTGATTATAATCCTTATCTCTATAAGAAAAGACCTTGGATCTCAATTGCACATAAATCTTCTAACCCCTTAGGACCCAAATTGCGTTGGGTACCTAAAGTGAACTAGTTGGTTTTGCAGAATCGTCATGTGTGGTATCTTGATTCTGGTTGTTCGAAACACATGACGGGACGTAAGGAGATTTTGCATAATTTCAAACCAAAGTTTTGTGGTTCAGTTCAGTTTGGTAATGAACAGTATGCTCCGATTGTTGGATATGGTGATGTGATTCAAGACAAAGTCACGATTAAGAAAGTCTCGTTGGTTGAGGGCTTAGGACATAATCTGTTTAGCATTGGTCAGTTTTGTGATAAAGATCTCGAAGTTGGTTTCAAGAAGAGGCGATGTGTTGTTAAGACTGAGGCTGGAAAGGAGTTACTTGTTGGAACTAGAAGGCGTAATCTGTATAAGATTGATTTGAGAGATGTTAAAGCTAAGAATACTCTTTGTTTGTTATCAAAGGCTTCTAATCAACAAAGTGTTTTGTGGCATAGAAGACTGTCACATCTGAATTTCAAAGGTTTGAATAAGTTGGTGATTGGAAACTTAGCTATTGGTATTCCTGATCTGAGATTTCAACAAGATCATCTTTGTTCCGCTTGTCAATTAGGAAAGATGAAACGAGTTTCGCACAAGTCAAAGCTTGAGCATGGAACAGAAAAGCCGTTACAGTTGATACACATGGATTTGTGTGGCCCGATGCGCGTTCAGAGTATTAATGGCAAGAAGTATGTTCTCGTTATGGTTGATGATTACTCAAGATATACATGGGTAAAGTTCTTACGCTCTAAGGATGAAGCACCTGAGATCATCATTTCTGTTCTGAAAGAGGTTCAAGTGAACTTACAGTCACAGGTTCAGAAAATTCGTTCTGATCATGGAACTGAATTCAAGAACAAAGTACTTGGTGGGTACTTAGAGTCGGTTGGTATCAAACATACTTTCGCCGCAGTTCGTACACCACAACAAAATGGTGTTGTTGAACGTCGAAACAGAACTTTGGTAGAAGCGGCTAGAACGATGCTTGCGTATTCAAAGTTACCAATGTTTTTGTGGGCTGAAGCGGTTGATACGGCATGTTATACACAGAATAGTTCAATTGTGAACAACAGGTTTGGTAAAACACCATATGAGCTTATTAATAATCAAGTACCTAACATAGGGCATTTTAGAGTATTTGGTTGCAGGTGTTTTGTGCTGAATGATAGAGAGGAAAGACACAAGCTTCAGGCGAAATCAGATGAAGCTATTTTCATTGGTTATTCAAAGAACTCGATTGCATATCGTGTGTATAACAAAAGGACAAAGATGGTGTTGGAAAGTTCGAATGTTAAGTTTGATCCATATGCTGAAATGGCTTCTGAACATGACAGTTCAGAACCCGGTTTAACTGGTGTTTTAGCGGTCAATTTGGTTAATCCAGATCATGTTACTCCAACAAAGCAAAAGGATGGAGCTTCAACGTCTACAAACAATCTTTCTGATTTGGATTTATTGTTTGAGAATTTTTATAATGAATATTTTGGTTCATCATCGTCCAGTTCAACAACTAATAACAATTTGTCTGATATTCCCAGGGAAACAACAGTGAATGTTCAGGAACCAGTTTCTTTTTCTGGTCCGTCGACTTCCACTATCTCGGAAGATACATCAAGTGTAGAAAGTTCTCAAGTTCAGAATTCGATTATTCCGATTCCCGAGAATTCAGAGATTATCCCGATTGTTGATAGTTCTCAAATTCAAGAGGCAGATATTGGTTCAAGTGAAGATATATCAGATCCGATTCCAATTCGAATGGAATCCACATTTGATGATTATTCTGAAGATTTACAAATTGTTCCTTCATTTGAATCTTTGCAGGAAGTTCCTATAAGTTCATATACTGATTCTAGTTATGATCTTCAATTGTACAGGCCTCTCCCTCATACAACTAAGTGGACACGAGATCATCCACTTCATCAAATAATTGGTGATCCGAATGCTCCAGTGCAAACACGATCGGCGACTGCGAATGAATGTTTGTTTGCTGCATTTTTGGCTAATTTTGAGCCACTGAAAGTTGCTGATGCTCTTGCAGATCCAGATTGGTTCATGGCTATGCAAGAGGAGATCAATCAGTTTGTGAGATTAAAAGTCTGGAGACTCGTACCTCGACCTGAAGGAAAATCCATCATTGATACAAAATGGATTTTTAAGAACAAGAAAGATGAGGATAACATTGTTGTTCGAAACAAGGCACGGTTGGTTGCCAAAGGATACAGACAACAAGAAGGAATAGACTACAATGAGACATTTGCTCCGGTTGCTCGTATTGAGGCTATAAGGATGTTTCTAGCCTACGCGGCACACAAAGACTTCACTGTCTATCAAATGGATGTGAAGACAGCATTTCTAAATGGCGTTTTGAAAGAGGAGGTATATGTTTCACAACCAGAAGGGTTTGTTGATCAAGATCATCCTGATCATGTCTATATTCTCGATAAGGCATTATATGGTTTGAAACAAGCACCGCGGGCATGGTATGATTCTTTATCTCAGTTTCTTGTTGAGTCTGGCTATTCCAAAGGTAAAATCGACAACACTTTGTTCATAAAACGTGAAGGCGAGCATATAATGTTGGTACAAATTTATGTAGATGACATTATTTTTGGGTCTACTTGTCCTAATTTTTGTGAAAAGTTTTCTAAACTCATGATGACTCGGTATGAGATGTCGATGATGGGAGAATTAAATTTCTTCCTCGGTTTGCAAGTTAAACAATTATCGGCGGGCATTTTCATTAATCAAGCAAAGTACATAAAAGATATTTTAAAGAAATATAATTTGGAAAATGCTAAGATTATGAAAACACCGATGTCACCAAGTTGTGCACTAGATTCTGATCCTGATGGAACAGCTGTCGATGTGACAACTTATCGAGGGATGATTGGTTCCTTAATGTACTTAACTGCTAGTCGACCTGATATAATGTTTTCGACATGTCTTTGTGCTCGTTATCAGTCAAAGCCTAAAGTTTTCATCTTAAAGCGGTCAAACGTATTTTTCGATATCTGAAAGGTACTATTAATCTTGGTCTATGGTATCCTAAAGGTTCAGGTTATGAGTTGACAGGTTATACTGATGCGGATCATGGAGGATGCAAGTTAGATAGAAAGAGCACGACAGGACATATACAGTTTTTGGGAGATAAGCTTGTTAGCTGGGCATCTAAGAAGCAGAATTGCGTATCACTTTCAACGGCTGAAGCTGAATATGTAGCTGCTGCAAGCTGTTGTTCTCAGATTATTTGGATGCGTACCCAGTTACGAGACTACGGATTCAAGTTTGATAAGATCCCGATTTACTGTGATTCAAAGAGCGCAATTGCTATTTCTTGCAATCCAGTTCAACACACGAAGACCAAACACATAGATATCAGGTATCATTTTATTAAAGATCATGTAGAGAAAGGTACGATAGAACTTTATTTTGTAAATACTGAATTTCAGTTGGCAGACTTGTTTACTAAAGCTTTGGATGAAAAGAGGTTTAACTTTCTTATCACCAAGCTTGGTATGCGAACTCTGAAAACTTGAAATAGTATTTTCAAAATTTATTTCTTTGTATATTTTCTTTCTACATTTGTTTTTCTTTTTCAGTTTAATAAAGTGTGTTTCTTTGTTTGAGGGGGAGTCAATATATAAATAATTCAAAAAGAGGTCATTCCAGTTTTGGTATAACATATTTTTGAGGGGGAGCTACTAACTAAAGTGGATTCATCTTTTACATGAATACCAAATTCTATTATCTGTTTTGTAGGTAATTCACATTTCGAGGGGGAGCTTATATGTATATATATAGTTTGGCATAAACACATGTTTGAAAGATGAACAACTTTCAAGTATGAAAACTGTTTTTCATAATTGTTCAAATCACTTCTCTATTCTTACAAAGTTTTTCATGAATTTTGAAGTGAATTTTAAATGTTTTCATATTGAGGAATTGACGCATGTTTTCTAAACCGTGTGTTTCCAAAGATTGATACTTGTGTATTATCTTTTCTTATACTGTTTAAGTATTCATACACACCGGTTTATGTTCTTCTTGTTTAGTTATTACCATGTCTCTAAAATGATCCAATTTTTCGATGGTAATACACTCGTTTGAAATTCCAATTTGCGTCTAAGCGTTCATTTGATCAGTCCGATATACCTTGTTTCATAAAAAATATATCTGTATATCATTCATATAGATATTTTCCTATCTTTCTGAACCATTTCCTTTTGATCGTACCATCTGATGAAACAGTTTTATCAAATAATTCTTTGTTTTTCATGTGCATTCAATATATATAGAAGTGTTTGGAAATATCTTTTTGCTCATGTCTTGTTTCTATACATTTTTTTGAGCAAACTTTTTCAAAGGCTATATGATTCAACCGATGAATCATCGATTTTGCATGCTTAGGAAACATATTTCACGGGGAGTGAGGTTATAAAACTTCTATGGACTGCCAGCGCCGGTAGCCCTACCCAAGAAGTTATCCTTGAGAGAAATGAGGGGTGAAGGGTCTCAATCAAAGAGTGGGGGAGATAACTCATCCGGTTGAGTTATTCTCATAGTGTTAGAGCGGAAAAATGAAATATGAGAGCTTGGTTAGAAGTGAGGAAGATTAAAAGAATTGGAGGGTGTGAGAACAGAGTTAAAAGAAAATTAAAACTCTGCACCAATCATTTCTAAGCCGGGCAACCACATAATCTATCGGTTCACGTTCTTTGGTGACTGATATTGAATCAAGGCAAAGCCCAATGCCGACTCTCGATTAAACCCCACCAGCTACTCATTTTCTTCTCAACAAGAAAATGTTTCATTTTTGCACGGGGACGCAGCATATAATCTATCAGATTTTCATTCGGAAAGTCGATATTGAAAAAGAAGGAAGCTGCCCTGCCTTCGAACTTCATTTCTTGCACATCGAGTCAGTGAATATGTTTTTCACTATCTTGAGCCTTTTAAAGCATTTTATGCTAATTCTTTCAACACTTTGCACACAAGGAATTTGTTTCTTTGTCAGAACATTCATAGAAGTACACCGGTATTTCAATGATTGAATGGAAGTCCTGGAGGGTGAACGTCAATAAAGCCCTTTCTTCAGTACATCCGTTGTACTAAGTGGCTTTGTGCTACTTACAGGCATTTTAACTGTTTCATGTGTTGATTCAGGGTTACCACTCTATGTCTGAATTTGAAAAGATTCGGATAACTTTTGGAATTGACGGATGGTTTACATTTTTGGATGGTGGTTCGGGAGGAAAAGGATGGTGACTGATCACAATATTTCTAAAAGAATTGGTTGATATGTGGATTCGCCGATTAATCATTTCTACATTGTGATTTGATGATAAAATCATTTTTTCATCAAATAGGGGGAGAAAGAATGCGAAATGGGGAGAAAGAAAGAGAAATGATAACGTCTTGATATGATAAAGAAAGAAAGAGAAATTCTTGTAATGTTTGTACATGGTGAAGTGCTTGAGAAATGTTCAAGAAATAATCAAAGTTGGTGAATGTTTTGGTGATTCAAAGAGCAAAGAAAGATGATTCTTCAACGTACTTGAAGATATTTGTTCAAAGTTCAAGTTAAGTTCTGAAGAGATTTTGTGCTTAAGTGGAAGATCGAGATGAAAAGTTTTACTAAGATGATCAAGTTGTCAAAGTTTCGATGATTTGAAAACTCTGGGGAATGTCAAATGAAGACTGAAGATTTCAAAGATGTTGTTTCTGGATAATGAGATAAGAGTTGAAGTTTATGGAGAAAAAGAGTTGGTTTATTTTCTGAAGATTGATTGGATGAAGATATCTGGAGATTGATACTTAAGTGGTTATCAGTTGATGAATTCTAATTCAAGTTGAGTTTGTTGAAGGTGTATACTTCAAAGAAGATAATTCGTTTTTGCGGATAAAGGGGAGATTGTTTACTTTGAAAAAGTTGAGATATTTTCTGAAGACTGTGGAAGATCGTTAAAGTCAAGAGATTCTCAAGTTAAGTTCGGTTGAGAAGTTTTGAAGTTGGTTATCTGTATTTCGTGAAGATTTCGGATGCTGAAAAGTTTTGTTCGTTGCTGATTCAGGTAAAGTGAAGTTTGTGAAGAGTGTATATGTTTACAAGTTTTGTTTGTATAGTTGGTTATTTCCAACTTGAATACAAAGGGGGAGATTGTTAGGGTTAAAAATATAGTTGTATTCAAGTTTGGGGTTTGTTTTTGTATTTGTTGTAAAGTTGAGGGGAGCTTAGTGTAAATACCCTAGGGGTATAAAAGCTTTTGTGTTAGTTAGATGTGTTAGTGAATGAGAGAGTTTTGAGAGATACGTATTGTCAGATCTAGAGTTTGATAGAGGAGAGAGAAAGTTGAGAGTGTATATTGTGTTCATATTGTTCATATCAATAAAAGTGAGATTTGTGATTGAAATTGAAGCTTCTTAATCATGGTGGATTGATATTCAGATCTATCACCGCCCCTGATTAAAACTTAAAACCATATATCAAATAAAACAATGCTTATTGTTGACATAAAGTTTGAGTAAATTACGGATTTGGTCCCTGTGGTTTGATGGTTTTTATGGATTTGGTCCCTGAACTTCATTAATTATGGATTTGGTCCCTGTAGTTTGCAACATCTTTTGGATTTGGTCCTTGGACCAAACTGACGTCTACTTGATCTGTTAAAATTGAGGGTAATTATGTCTTTTTATCTTTAAGTATTTTAGCATTAATTTTTATTACCTTTTTTTTGTCCTTATTTGTTTTGTCTTCTTCTTTACTTATTAAATTATTATTTAACTTTAAATAATATCATACAGACCTACATCTAATCATATATGTATGTATGTAATATATACTGTGTGAATTGTATCAAAAATTAAGCCATCATCACCACCATTAACCTATCACCACCACCACCCATCACCACCACAAACCTACCATCACCATCATCACCACCACCACCACTAACCCATCACCACCACCACCATCACCATCACCACCACCACCACCACTAACCCATCACCACCACCACCACTATTAACCCACCATCACCACCATCACTAACCCACCATCACCACCACCACCACCACTAACCCATCACCACCACCACCATCACCATCACCACCACCACCACCACTAACCCATCACCACCACCACCACTATTAACCCACCATCACTAACCCACCATCACCACCATCACTAACCCACCATCACCACCACCACCACCACCACCACTAACCCAACATCACCATCACCATCACCATCACCACCAACCCACCATCACCATCAATATATATATATATATATATATATACACTACCATCTTCATGTGGGGAAGAAATCCTTTTGTTTTTCTTTAAGATCCCCACACGTGTCATTACTTCATTAGTGACACTAAAAGACAACAAATAAAAATAACAAATTTTATTTTAAAATAAAATAAATACCAAAATGACATATTTACCCTTAAAGTTAACAGAAAAAATAAACAGATGTTTGGTCCAGGGATCAAATCCAAAAGAAATTGCAAACCACAGGGACCAAATCCATAATTAATGAAGTTCAGGGACCAAATCCATAAAAACCACCAAACCACAGGGACCAAATCCATAATTTACTCTAAAGTTTATATAAGATTGAATGAATACATCATGAAGAACAAAAACAAACATAATTTGAAATTGAAACCAATCAAGAAAGGACCAAGATACCAACTAAATTGAACATTGATAAAATTTTGATGGAGTTTTGCTAGCTACAACTTGAAATAAAACAAAAATGGATCTTGTCATTTATTGAAGACATATTGAGGTTAGGATCAGCAAACTAGTAGTTGCAAACAAAGCTGAAAATATGATTAAAGTTATAGTACTATAAGGACAAACACATACTCCATATTGAGAAGAGGATCCAATGACAGCTTATGTACTTTGTTCATCAATAAACATGCTTAATCAAATCACTAGTACCATAAACAGAGGAAAAATCCAAGTGGTTGATGTAATACTGATTTATGACTACAAATTAGTGTGTCTTATAAAAGCATTCTAACTTTTTTAGTTCAAATCTCATTAGATTCTATCAACACCATTTGAAATGCTTAAAGTTTACCTAGGAGCATATAAACAATTTTCATTAATGATAAGAATCGATGCTTGCAAATTGCAATCTTATAGCATCTTACCCTTTATTACAGTTGTCGACACCAGTAGTACTATGATTGTTAAAAATAGTTCAATAATTGTGGTTTTAGTTCATAACGATTTTTTACTTGATAGTTTACATATCTAATATCGAATGAATTGTTTTATATATTTTTAAACATAAAAAAATATCTATTCATTTGTTACAAAGATGTCGATGTTTAACCGTAGAGCATTTTCAGTGAAGGTTCTTATAGGAACCTTATTTTTCTACTCTACTTGTTATCGTTGCCTTATTTCCAATTCATTAAATAAGAAGTTACTTAAAAGTCTACAATAATAGCTTTTATAAGAATTTCTTTTACGGTCCATATATTTATATATGTAATAATATGAATATTTATAAAATTAAGAAAAAAAAACTAGCAAATTTGCTATTTTGCAGTAACTTCAACGTAACAGCCAAAAGTTCTCTATAAAGTCAAGAATGTTATAATAGTATCTTCAACATGTTTTTTTTATAAGTTATTTAAAATTGCATCTCATTTAAACAGATTCTTTGTTTTAAAGTTTTTAGTATTAATTATATTATTAAATTGCTTATATTTCAAAAAAACTTAATGCAAAAAATAATAGTTTAATTTTATTGATGTAAACAAATTAAAAATTAATTTCTCTTACCTTTCCTCAAGTTTAGAGAAAAAAATTTAAACTTAATTTTTTTCTTGTTTTCTCTTTAAGAGAATCTTTTGGAGAAAAATGAAAAACAAAATCTTTT
>CM058042.1:7574100-7584839 GCA_030169165.1 Centaurea solstitialis
ACATATAGTTTTATCTATAATGAAATTGTTTCATACATTTATGTAAAAAAATATTCACAATGGAAAATACATACACAGTTCATTAAAATGAGAATATACATGAAACAATTTCACTTTTATATAAAAAAACACAAAAAATATGAAACAATTTCATGAATATTTTTATTGACTTAACCATTGAAATCGACAATTTGCAAAAATTAAAATGATTTGCATCTGATATCTATGGACGGTTTCATTCGTAAACCACTAAAAAGAACTCAAACTATGTAACCCATCCAATTAACATAAATTAAACAAATCAATAGTCTAGATGAAAGGTATAATATTTTTGGAAATAAACAAATTATTTTATTTTAATATTTCGTTAAAAAAATACCATGCACATATTAGTCCATTATGCTCTCATTTTGAATTAAAATTTTTTTTGAAAGCGGCAGATTAAATAAAAAAAATGGGACTAGCAAGATGCTAGAACCCCAAAACCCGACAAGTTACAACAAGTTCAAAGAACAACGCCAGTGCAACCAAGTACAAGATCTACCAAACTTACTCCTATTGTAAAACCAGAAAAAAGAGATCGATTGAATTAGAAAATGTTGTAACGATTGTACATTTTTAAAATACCATGGAGGCTATATTATAATTATAAAAATGTAAGCTTAATATGGAAGCTTAAAATTGTCAAAAAAATGTAATTTACTTCTTCTTTAGTTTATTCTTTCAAAAGTATGATGGAGGCCATATTAAGCTTTCATTAATTTCTACCACCAACCATCAGAAAGCTGAACGTAGATGAACAAAAATAGATGAAACCGGAGATGATAAATATATAGAGATGAAAGTGGAGACGAACCGAGATAAAAGGGGATGAACTAATATGAGAACAAAGATGAATTGAGATGAAAGCAAAAATGAAAGGGAGATTATATAAGGATTTGAGAGAGGCTATGAAAACAAGGCCTACACCAGTGACTTATTTGAGAACACCGTGACGATACCAACTCTTTGTTGATCATGGTGTTAGAGTACATCTTGTTCAATGCAAAATGAATCACTCCAATTTTATGTTTATGTGAATCACTTTCATCAGTTTATTTTGATTGTGGAAAACCTGCTAAATGAACTCTTCAATGGTGTAATCAACAAAGTATTCACACATATTGTGAGGTTTTGTTAAAAAAAAAAATCAATACACTAGGAGCTGATTTGTACATAACAAAATTTTACCATCCACAACAATTTTATAATATTAGACAATTATATCCTTTCCTTTTCTTTAGTAAAATTTTCAATTCAATTATATCATTTACTTTTTTTTAGTAAAATTTTCAATTAACCCCTTTTACTTTTTAATTCTTTTTCTAAAACCCCCTATACCAATCCCCAATCTTCATTGGCCCAAATCCCATTTAGGGAATAGAAATTCATTCCCGCTCTCAACCCTGCGCTCAACCCTCTCTGATTCGGCTTTTCACCTCTCCAACCCAATTCATTGCAAATGTGCTCCAAAGAAACAATGAAGGGATGAAAAAAAGCAACTTAATCGATTTAAATGTTTTTCCAGACTTTTCAGATGACTACACATCTTTGGAGTTGCATGATTAAGTTCGGATGAACTTTTTAAAAATTTCTCTTAGGCATTGATGATTTATATCGGCAAACATACTTCTGTTTTCCTTTTGGAATCCTATTTGGTTTTTTATTTTGGTTTGTAATTTTTCTGCATCAAACGTAATTGGAGTTGAGTTTGGTTATTTCTATGTCATTATAATTTTTCTGCAACAAATGGTTCATCTTATTTGGTTTTCAATATTGTTTAAGTTGGTGTAAATGTGTGAAAAGTAACTTAAGAAGAAAAAATAGATGGTGTACTATTTTTAGAATAAAAAATAGAAAAGTCGAAAAAACATTGAAGTAGAAGTAAGTGAGATTGGTATGGATTTCAAAATTTTAGAATTACAAAAAAATAGACGAATAAAAAATTAAGAAAATAAACGAAAGGTCTACTAGGTGTAAAATGTATATATTTGAAGTTTAAAAACATAAAAAAGAAAATATAAAATTTAGGGATGACGCAGGGGTTTGAGAAAAAATATAGAAGGGGTTAATTGAAAAGCTTACTAAAAGAAGGAAAGGTTATAAATTGTCTATCACTATAAAATTGTTGTGGATGGTAAAATTTTGTTGTGAACAAATCACCTCCCTAGAATTAATATATTATGGAAATTAACATAAATATCTATTACATTAATACCAAAATAAGTCAAATGGGTAAATACTATAAATAACGATATAAAGTCAAAATCACATGGGTAAATACAAGTTATTTATCAAAAACTTTTAATTTTAATTTTCTCAGTATATTAGTATGTTTAGATTGTTTCTCTCTCTCTAAAACATACACACATCCTAGATTCAAATGTGAACCATTTTTCTATTGTAAACATAAGGATCTCTATCGGGAAGTGATACTTCCACGGATGTTTTTAATTCATCCAAGGCTATCTTATATAAAATGACAATTTTACCCTTGCTTTTCCTTCTACCCTCTTTTCTCTTTCCTGATTATACCCTCCTTCCCACATTTCATACTTCTCAACTTCGTAATTAACACCACCACCACATTTTATTTTATCTTCATTTTACATTTCCTGATTGTTAACAAAAGAAGCAATGAACCGTAATCAACACCACCACCACCACCGTTGTTGCCTTCGTTGTGCTCCAGATACGCTGACGAAGAAGGAGATCTCGGCGTCTTCGACTTCAACGGCGATGGATCTAACGACGAGGCCGTGGGAGGCGGTGAAGGCGCGGTAATCGGTGTGGCAGAAGGGATGGAGGCGTTAAGTTGGCCAGAGCGGAGGAGGTAGGAGGCGTGGTTGCGTTTCCGGTGGATAGATCGGATTTGAGGACCATCGGCATGCCGAGTCGCCAGGAGAATCAGCGGGCGGTGTTGGTGCGTCGGTGCACCAGAACTCGACGTGGTGGAACCTCTTGATGGAGAACTTATCCGACATCGGGTTCACTCTAGTGAAGTTGTTGAAGCCAACCAGCTTGGAGCCGGAGCCGGAGCCGGCGACAGTGGTGCTTCCGTTAGTGAACAGAGCTTCCGTCCCCATTTTGGATTTCAATTTGGATTTTGCCATTGATGGATTAAAAAGAATTGAAAGAAAGAAAGAATGGAAATGGAAATGGAAAGAGGGAAGATGGAAGAGGGGTATAATCTATATATACTTAAAAGGAAATCCTAAAGGTGCTTAGGTGGCACAATAAGGATGCTCCATTCTCATTTTCCTTTTTTCTCATAATTTTGAATTTTTTTTAATAAAAATCTTCCCATTACATAAGTTTAACTTTTCATTCATTAATTAATAGATGTTAATTAATCATTTATTTCATATTTTTATGTTACAACCATTGATTTTCCTTCATTTATTTTCATTCATCATTCATTTTGCCTTATTTAAGCACAAATGTTTTGTATTTCATATATTTGTCATACAAAAACATATACTTCTCATTCTTTTCTTCAAAAACTCTCTCTCGAAAAGAGTGATCTATGATCTTGACATTTGTTTGTAGTAAAGTTTTTTTTTTTGCCATTGTGTTGATTTTATACGATCTTTATGTTGTGTTTTTTTTGTAGTAAATAATTTGTAGTAAATAAGCTCTAACGATTGCCAAATATGTGGAAGAGTATCAAAGTTTCATCACCATGCTATAGAAATAAAAGTTCTATGTGTAAGTCTTTCATTCAACTAACCCCAATGGGGCAGCCTACCGGTTAAGGCTTGGTGTTGGGGAAAATCCCACCCAAGTTCGAATCCGGGGGTGAGCAACCAGGGGCCACTGAGTGTTAATCCCAGGGGAGCATGCTTTAGCTCTCGGTAAAAATTGCCAAGGATGTAGTCTGGCCAAAGTCCAGGTGAACCTTTCTAAAAAAAAAAAAAGTCTTTCATTCAACTACTTCTTCAATTCAATTGGTTTTTCCTTTTGTTTGTTGCATACATTATTGTTTTTTCATTTTTTCTTTTTGTCATACAACAATAGGCATCTTGTCCTTTTCTTCGAAAGAATTCTCTCACAAAAAAAATTTTAATCTAGGGTATGAACTTTTGTTTATAAGCAAGTTTAATTTTTTTGCTATTTTGTTGACTTCCTATGATCTTTATGTCGTATTTTTTTGTAGTAAGTGACACAACAAGAATCAAGAATAAACTCTAAAGATCGTCAAATATGTGGAATAACATCAATGTTTCATCATCATACTACACAAAGAAAAGTTCTTCATGTTTCTTTCATTCAACTACTTATTCAACATGTTTTTGATTTTATCTATTTCTATGATTTCATGATGTATTATTACCTTAATTCTCATTGCTATATTTTTTTTCTTATTTAGGAGCATACCCATGATGCTAAAAAAATATATGTGTATTATTTATTTGAATATTACATTGTTACTCGCAAAGGGGTCGTAAATATTACATTGTTACTTGTAAAGGGGTCGTATATCTTTCATTTGTGAATTTCTTTTTCGTTTCATACAACTTAAGAGTTCCAACCATGGAACTATGTTACAATCTAATGAAATATATACCATTGTCAACAATTTTACCAGAGACAATAATTTATACAATGAAGTTGGTAAATCACCTCCACAAAAAAGTGATAAAAATGATAATATTTAATAATGCTACGTAAGTGGGTTCAAGTGCCAAATGCATCAATCCAAATTTTAACACAGATTGCAAAACATTTCATTTTTATTTTTATATAATAGTTAAACATTTTATTTTCATTTTTATATGAACCAAGTTTATATGAGCGTATCTCAAATCACATATCCATCAAATGGTGAATTGTGGTGATTATTCATTGTCTTACATTATGTGAGTTGAATGTCCATTAAGATGTGGTTTAATTGTTCATTTAAATGGTGATTCATTTTGTGTTAAATAGTTTTTTAATTACATAAAAAACGTTTCTTACATGACTCATTTTAATTGTTGTATTGAGTTGATTTTTTTATATTGATTAAGAGAAGAAAATTTGAAAAATATTGTGAGTACACAAGGAGATGATGATGAATTAATGTTTAAAAAGTTTGGATTGGTTAAATTAACTTTTAAACTCCATTTTCCAAAACAAGTTTTATTCCACTATTAATGATGCATCTTAAATTTTTCATAACAAAATTTTTTAAATACATGCAAATTAAATATTAAGGAAATATGTTTCATCTTCACTTTTATCCATATAAACATTAAGAATAAAAATAAGATTTTGTTGTAGATGTATGAGATAGCATTGTGAAAAACCTAATTTAATTTTTTAAATAAGCTAAAAACAAACTATTAATAAAGTATCTTAAATTTTGTAACCAAAAAATATTAATATGCGTAAATTAACCATTAAATGAATATGTTCATCTTAAGTTGGTCCAATTAACTTTTTAATATTTGGTTTTAGAATTTGACTTTTTAATTGTAAATAGAAAAATGATGTAAATATGTTTAAAATGTATAAATATGCATTAGCTAAAAGAACAACAAGAAATAATGAGGTAGTTTCATATACAGTGAAATAATGGTTCTTATTAGTTTATTATATAAAGTGAAATAATGGTTTTCATCACCCCGCAATGCGCGATGCACAAATTGAGTATTTAGATATTGATGAATTGTTGTTGATTTTTGGATATCCCACATTGGTAGAAGATTGAAATATTTGAGTATAGTCATATGTATAAGAAGGAAAGAGAGAATGGTATTGTCTCAACTCATGAGGATCAAGGGTATGTTATTTGGATGATCCTATATTATTTTAACAAAACAAATATTATTCTCAATTGTCCCACATTGATGATAAAAGTAAAACGTTTGAAGATCAAATGAGTAGATAAAGGATAAGATGAAACTTGAATGTCATCTAATTTTTGATCCATTGTTGGGTTAAATAGTTAGTTTTTTAGCAAGTAATCATCAAATGATGAATTTTGATGAATTCTCCATTGTCCCACATTGGTGAAAAAAATGAAGAGTTTGAAGATCAAATGAGTAATATAAATTTTTTATATACATAACAAAAGTCCTAAGTTGATAACATGGCGAAATAAGAAACAAGGATTCATTAAATGGTGAACTGTGATGAATTCTTTATTGTCCCAGATTGATGACAAAAGTGAAAATTTTGAAGATCAAGTGAGTATATAAAAGTAAGATGAAACTTGAATGTCATCCAATTTTTTATCCAATTTTTGGGTTAAATAGTTAGTTTTAGCAACTAATCATCAAATGATAAATTTTGATGAATTCAATTGTCCCAAATTGGTGATAAAATTGAATCAAATGTGAACTTTGGTCATTTATCCATGATACATTGGTGAAAAAAGTAAAGAGTGTGAAGATCAAATGAGTATGTAAAGAATAAAATGTAACTTGAATGTCACCCAATTTTGATCTATTTTTTATTTGAGTAGTTACTTTTTAACAAGTAATCATCAAATGGCGAGATGAATTCTCCATTGTTCCACATTAGTGTTAAAAGTGAAAATTTTGAAAATTTTGAAAATTTTGAAAATTTTAAAAATTAAATAAGTATATGAAGGATAAAATATGGCATGATTGTCATCCAACTTTTGATGAATTATGTATTCTCAAATAATGGATTATATTTTTATGAAAATATTTATCGCTACCGCGCAACGCGCGGTTTAGACACTAGTTAGGAAATAAGGAAGAAAGAAAAGGAAGGATAAAATTGTCATTTTATATGAAAGAGCCTTGGATGAATCAAAAACTTCCGTGGCAGTATCACCTCCCATCTCTAAAATAGCACCACGTGAAAATCTAATTTGCATGGCTTAGCTTTATTCAGTCTGGTTTAGACCATTTTCGAAACATTTTTTTTATCTTTGTTTGATTCTTTTGTGTATAATACTATCATTGTAATAAGTAATAACTACTTAATTACTAAACTAAAAAAACTTAAAAGTCAAAAACTGGATTGGATCAATAAAATACACATACGTTTTATTTATATATATATCACTAAAATTCAAAGTTTATATATATATATATATATATATATATATATATATTTAAAGTTACAATGTTACAACTTACAAATTACACACAATACACGAGAACTCAAGGGTAGAGAATACGAGAACGAGAACTAGAGAAACAAATATTGAGAGAAAAGAATATACGAGAGCCGAGAAATGAGAAAGTTAAGCATTTTTTGCGTTTTTTACTTTTGGGAAGTGGCATAACACCCCACTAGTATTTATATACATTGGAAGATGAAAAAAACAAAAAAAAAACCCGGCTCTATCCAACGGCTATATTTTTTAAAAAATTGAAATTGGCATCAGGTCGGGCTCAACCTGGGTCAGGACCGGTTTTTGAACCGGTTCGGGCCGAAGAATTCTGTAAAAACCCAGACCAGGCCCAGCTTTCGGGCTGTAAATCGGGATGAACCGAGCCGGGCTGAAAACCAGTTTGGCCTAAGTTCGGGTTGTCGGTTCGGTTAGGTTGAGTAGTCGACTACTCCACGTGCTTTTCACGCTCTCCTAATCCACTTGTGTTTCATCTCCACCTCTACTCCTCCTATCCCACCACTATCTCACACACACACACACACACCAGATAGATATGGCGCTCAGTTCACTTTCATCACTACCAATCAAATCGTTAAAAATTTCACCTTCCTTCAATCCAAATCCAAATCCTCCATCCAAATCCCTAATCTGTCGATTCAATCCACAAAATAAAGGTATTCTTCTTCTTCTTCTTCTTCTTTCGGATTTTATATAATTCCTTGCAATAACTAGTATCATAATCGGATGATGTTTCAGATGATGATATACAACCGAAGAGATGGAAAGCTCTGGTTTCAACTGCATTGGCAGCAGCTGCCGTGATTACCTTCACCACCTCTAATAATATGTCTGCCTTGGCTGATCTTAATAAGTTCGAGGCTGATATTCGAGGTGAATTCGGCATTGGTTCAGCTGCTCAATTCGGTTCTGCTGACCTCAGGTTCATTTTTACAAACTTAGGGCCGTTTAGTTGAACACTTACCTGGTAAAATTGAACACTATCACTGCCATATCGGAAAATATTATAGTCTCTGAAAATGGTATCGTGCACAAAAATTTACCTGGTAAGCTCTTACCGGATAAGAGTTGTCAATCTCACTTACCAAATAAGACCCTCGGTTCATGCTATCCCTCTTACTGGGTAAGATTTTAATCATTTTCATGTTCGTTTTGTAAGATAAATTGGCTCAGTAACTACTTACCGGGTAAGCGTCAAGTAAACGGACCATAAAACCGCATAATCCTGATTAATATTTTGTTGTGTTTTCTTCTCAGGAAGGCAATTCATGTGAACGAGAATTTCAGGTAAATTGTTCAATTTTATTCAACAAGAGAAATTTGCAAATTCTGCAATGATGTAAAATTGAAGTCTACTTTGATTAGGAAAGAACAGGATATATATACATGTTTCACTATGGGAAGATTACACATAAAAAGTAGATATAAAGTGATCTGTGAACACATAATGAACTGGTTGTATGATTAGTCAATGTTGAAATGAATATGAGTCTTTTATTGAGCATAAAACAAAGCCAATTGGGCAAATTACTGCTTGAATGTCTCAATTTCAGTCTTCTTTCATGCTTAGTTTAAGAAAATGTATGTATGACACAGGAGAGCAAATTTCACATCTGCTGATATGAGAGAATCAGATTTCAGTGGTTCAACATTCAATGGTGCATATCTTGAGAAAGCAGTTGCTTACAAAGCAAATTTCACAGGTAAAGAAAGCTTTATGTCTACTAGATTATCCCTTTCTTGAAGAAAAATAACCTTAAACCAAGTTCTATCATCAACCATGGCAACGAAAAGAAGAAATTGCCTTTAATCTTGCTATCATTTAGCCTTTCTACCAATTCTAATACCCTAGTAATTTGAACATCCTCAAACTCTGCTTGTTGTGTTCCATATATATGACTTGCAGGTCAGAAACTATGCCTTTTAGATTCAGTTATGTGCCAATGTGTCGGTATTAATCAAATCAACCACATCAGTGTCTTCATGCTCTATTGCCATATGTCTTATGTCATAATCTGAAGTTCGGAACTGAGTATTTCTCTACTAATAGAACTTCCAAAAACCGTAGATTACGTTTCAGAAGGTCCTTCAAATCATCAGAGCACTGAATTAGTGGGGAATGAAGGCAGTGTCAACCACATCAGTGCTTTTGTATGCTAAGTCGTATGTTCCTCTATTAATATAACCTTTATCAGATTCAACTTGGCTTGCATTATCTTTATAACCACCAGCGATTCCCTTTGGAAGTTCATGAACGAAAGGCACTTTTTGTTGTTTAGGCAATTTGGAAACACCGGTATTAATTTAGACCTGTTACGACTTTCGGCAGATCAGATAATTCTATATTATCCAGAACTTTGGGCTGTTTCATACAACATATGAAACTTTCTTCTTAAATTACATGAATCCTAGGCTTGGCCATGGTCTTGTCAGATTCTATTTCATGTTATTTCAAGACAATTGGGATTGCACAGGCTCTCTTGGCCACGTAATGTTGTTTTTTTAGATGCATCAACTGAGAATGGAGGTAGAACTTCTGATAAATTTCTTGGCATATGGACTTGATAAAATGCTTTTGTGAAGTCATGCTCTGCAGAAATAGTTCTTGTTTTCGCTTTACCCCTGATAATATCATTATCAATATGCCTTACCTTATGTGACTAAGACTTGAGATTGGACCTCTGATAAATTGGTTTGCATAGTGACCTGATCAAATGCTTATAAGCATTGGTATATGAATCCATTGAGTCATGGTATGGGCAAACCCACGTTTGTCACCAGTTCGGTTACTGAAACATATGAATAAAACATATATAACTTCTAGATGAGGATGTATGTGGTCTTTAAACCCAATTAAGAACCAATTCCTATTATCTCATTACATGCCATCTTTACAAATACCAACACAGCAGTAGATTTTAACAACTCATAGCTACAACTCCTAAGAGGCCTTTGCTACCTATTTCAACTACAAGTCTTTTCATAAGTTGCAGTTATATATATTAGACAAAAAATAGTTTAGTCTCACTATTTCTAATCAATACTTTGATCATGTTTCTTAACAGGGGCAGATCTGAGTGATACATTGATGGATCGCATGGTGAGGCCAGCTCAAACTTTGGCTGCTACCTTATACTGTTATGTTTAACTCTCATTTCATCTACTACACAAAAAATAAGGTTTTGGATAATATGCTTAATGAAGATACTCGATAATAACCTTCCATTTCTGCTTTTGCACACCAGGTCTTAAATGAAGCTAATCTCACAAATGCCATCCTTGTAAGGACAGTTCTCACTCGCAGTGATCTTGGGCGTGCAGTTATTGATGGTGCTGACTTTAGTGATGCTGTTTTGGACCTTACCCAGAAACAGGTGCATTTTCGATGATCATAGAAAACCCTATCATATTAATATAGTAAATGATGGAGAAAGCAGTAAAGAAGAACCAGTCCACATAAGCAGTAGGTATAGCCTTGGTCACAGATTCTCAATCTCAAATCTTATATACAAGGTCACAGATTCTCAACTCAAATCTTATATACAAAAAGTCTTAGCCATCAAGACATGATCACATATCATACTATTCAAAAAATCATACTGTGATAAGA
>CM058042.1:7584939-7710173 GCA_030169165.1 Centaurea solstitialis
AAGAACAAGTTTGGGGTTTTGGGGAAACAGTAGACGGAATGCCTACGGTATTTCCATCTTCCCCATTTTTAAAATTGCTCCACCACAAAAACTCCTAGATCGCGATGGCTTCTGCGATAAATGGCACTGGACTCTGTGATGCAAAGAAAATTTTATTTAAACCTTACTATCTTTAAAACATTATCATTTCATCCCCCCCAACAAATAAAAATGGCCATGTAAATAGAGAAACATTTTATATGATGAATTCTGATTGAAAAAAAATTTAAATTGTTTATAGCTATATATATAATGGTTACATGGCTTTTGGCTTTGGGAAACAAAATATTTAATGCATTAAAATGGGGTAGAAAAAAAGAATTATAGTACCTGTTGCTCTTGAATCATCCACAAGTAACCCTTTGGTTCACAAGTTCTTTGAATGGTTTTCTGTTATGTAAATCCCTGAAATCTTGATTGATTTTCTTTTGTTTGCTGAAACTGAAATTCACCATATGTATGGGACTATGGGTGTTCTTTTCTTTTTAGTTCTTGTTCTTGTGATATCTTCCCGCTTTTCAGGTGTTGTTGTCGAAACTCCTTTTTTTAGAACAAAAGTAATATACAATAGCTATGCTATAATTTTTCTATAGTAGAGAATGAAAAGTTAATTTTTTAAAAATAAAATGCATTCATCTTTAACAGTTATTCTATTAACAATCCTAACAGTATTAATAAATATTAAATTTATTTAATGAAATATTATTTTCTCTCTCCTGTACGTTCAATTTCAATGTCTTTTATTAGAGCGTCTTCAACACATTCTCTATAATTTCTCTAAAATAGAGAATCAAAAGTCAAAATCTCTAAGTAAAATTACAATTTATAACTGGCACCCATTACTGGGTAGTGTCATAACTTGGCTCAGTCACTAGCATTCACTAGGTCGCACAGTTCACATCCAACCAACACCTATTACCGGGTCGTGTTATAACTCTACAAGTGATTCGTCACCCAAGTACTGGCACACCAAACATAGCATGCTCAGTGCTCACAATATTTAAAGTGAAACTTTTAAATAAATAGCATGCAAATATCATCTCATTCATATACATGTAACAAACAGTTGTAAACATGCGTATAATTATATCATCATGACATACTTAAATTCATGCAAAGATCATTTAAAAATACTTTCCTTATATATAGGCGTACATCCCATGAAAAATCATATGAAAACTCACCTGAGATGTATGTAAAAATCCAAGCAAATCCTCGCTTAGTGATGTACAACCTCAGTCAATGACCTATTTCGCCAAAAGTCAACGAAAGTCAACTATGATCAACCTCGGTCAATCCTCCGAGCCTTGGTTCATCGACATCTTAAATTGCTTTTTTTGAACGACAAGTTAATTAGTTATTAGTATACACCTTAGTTAGATTAAAAATGCATATGCCCAGGTTCGAACCTGGGACTTCTACTTCAAGAGGATGACCCCTCTACCAAACAGGTTCGAACCTGGGACTTCTACTTCAAAAGGATGACCCATCTACTTCAATTTAAGACGTCGCCAACTACGCCTAGGTTTGAACCAGGCTAGGCGCAGTTGGCGACGTCTTAAATTGTTAGTCTTGAGTAACGAATTAATGTCAACCTCTCTCTCAAATAATTATTTAATAACCCTCCTCATTAATTAATTTAGTTAAATAAATAAATTAATAAAAATCATCTCTATAGTTAAATAAGTTGGGCTTTAATTAAGTAAAACTAGTGTAGCCCGAATTCTACTCTCAACTCAAGAGTCACCCAAATAAAATGGATCCTTTTACACATGGCCCATAGGCTCCTAAGGCCGGATCCTGCCTTTTTTGGCACAAAAGACTAAAATATGGCCCGAACACTCAGGTCTGGCCCGATTCGTCTAAACCAAGCCCATGCTGGAACCGCCAGCGCCGCCTGCGTTGTGGCTAGAATCGCCCATGCCACACGTGTTGTGGCCGGGCCGGCCTCACTCCGTCTTCACATTGCGGCTATGCCACTTGGCTCCTTTCTCAACCGTGGCTCATGCCGCTTGGGACCATCGTCCTCTCCTCGTACTGCGGCAGTGCCGCTCGGTGCCGTTTGGCCTTGCGGCTCGTGTCGCTTGGCCGATGATCGACCATGGCCACCACGGAGTTGAACCATGAGAGCCATCCGCTCGACCACCTTAGTGGCCGGCGGTTTGATCCTCTTTCTTCTCCTCTAGAGTTACCACTACTAGTTGCGATGTCTTCCTGATCAAATGGTCGGATACCTGACAACCCTACTATATAAATTCATTATGTTGGATTCATTGGGTTAGTTTTAGAGCCCCATTTGGTAGTCTTATAAAATGGACTCATTGATGTTTTTATAAAAAGTTGTTCAAAAATAAAATTTTTCTGTCAACTATCTTAAATATTTAATCTTGTGTCTTTCTTAAAAATATATACAAGTCATATCACCGTGCAAATAATCGATACTAAATGTCGAGTTATCATAAATAGGATCGATTAAAAAAGGTTAAAACTTACTTAAAATATATTAAAAATTTTATGGCGGATGATATACTTAAGTAATCCCAACGTGATCAATACTTCGATATAAAAAACAAAAAGTTTTAAGGTTTTGATTTTAAATTAGAAACCACATGCAGTCATAATTAATGGTCATAGTATTTATATAGTAGCACTGAACAAGGTTAATTAATTTGGCCAACAACTGAACATGATATCATATCAAAGTCATAAGGCCGTGCGTAATGCAGGTTTGGCTTCAGCGGGTTAGAACCCGCCGGGCTCAGCAGGCTCAGCGGCTACCGCTACATAGCCAGCGGGTTCAAGGCTTTGTTTGGCAAGCATAAGCTAGCTTATAAGCTAGCTGATAAGCTAGCTTATAAGCTAGTCCATCCAAACATGTACCAGGAAGCTAGCTTATCAGCTAGCTTATAAGCTAGCTTTTTGAAACGCTACTTTGGCTATGTTTGGCAAACGTAGCTTATAAGCTAGCTGGTAGCTGATAAGCTAGCGGATAGCTGATAAGCTAGCTGTTGATTGATAAGCTTGCTAGTAGCTGATAAGCTAGCTGTTGAACAAATTATGTTTGGCAAAAACTAGCTTATGAGTATGTAAAATGACCAAAAAGGGTATATTTGAATTTAATAATTAATATTAATAAGGGTATAATTGGAAAAAGCTACAATAAGCTCCTCATAAGCTACTCAAAGTAGCGTTTCAAAAAGCTAGCTTATAAGCTAGCTGATAAGCTAGCTTATAAGCTAGCTTATGCTTGCCAAACAAAGCCTTTGAGTAGCTTATGAGAAGCTTATTGTAGCTTTTTCCCATTATACCCTTATTAATATTAATTATTAAATTTAAAGGTACCCTTTTTGGTCATTTTACATACTCATAAGCTAGTTTTTGCCAAACATAATTTGTTCAACAGCTAGCTTATCAGCTACTAGCAAGCTTATCAATCAACAACTAGCTTATCAGCTACCAGCTAGCTTATAAGCTACGCTTGCCAAACATAGCCCAAGCCTAATACAGGTTACTGACATCACTTTTTTTTGAAGAAAAGTAAATGAAAGGGTTGGAAGGGTTGGATACTAATTAATCAGAGAGGTTCCAGAGGGTTATAAATGAAAGGGATGTAGAAAAGATGATGTGGCAGTGGGGTTGGAAGGGTTGGATACTGATAGCCTAAGAGTGCTAAATGTTGTTTATGTATAACAACTAGTTATTAATAGCCCGGGCTTCGCACCGGATTATAAACTATGATAGATTTTAAAATAAGTAGCATCATGGATTTATATAAAACATAAAGTTTGTACATATGTTGTCATAAGAGATTTTAACCTAAAACTTTGAAAAAAATATCATGTACTTACTAATAGTTTAATGAAATTATTTGACAGTATTTTTTTTTTTTTATTAAAGTTATAGTTTATAGTTAATCACTAAAAGAAATGCTTTAATAAAATTCATAAAAAAAAGTAAAAATTAACAAAATGTGAATTATATAATTTGAGAATAAAAGGTATAAAGATAGTATACTATAAGAACCAAATATGTAATTGTTTGGATAAGTTAACTACTTACTTTAACAAAGTTGGATGGAGTGATGAAAATGGAATAAAAACAAAAACCGTAAGGATGAAAAAACAATTTTTAAAGATGGAGGATGAAAAGTTTTATAAATATAATATTGTAGTGACTAAAATTGTACAATAAATGTCAAGTTTTGAGAATAAAAATTATAAAAAATGGTCTAATATAAGTACCAAATATGCGGTAATTGATGTGTATGCACAAAACCCTACCTCCACTTTGCACAAATACCCCTAAAAGGCCGTTATAAGGGCCGTTATGCACATTTCAGTCAAATAACGGGGTTTTGGGCCGTTATAACGGCATTTTGGGCCGTTATAGCGCCGTTATGGCGCTGTTATAACGGCATAATGCTGTGGGTATATGTGCAAAGGGGAGCACCGTTTGGATGAGTTAAGTACTTACTAAAGTTGGATGAAGAGATGAAAATGGAATAAAGACAAAAACCATAGAGAATAAAAATAAATGTCAAGTTTTGAGAATAAAAAATATAAAAATGGTCTACTATAAAAACCAAATATGTAATTGTTTGGATGAGTTAACTACTTAATTTAACAAAATTGGATGAATGGATGAAAATGAAACAAAAACAAAAATCATAGGAATGAAAAAAACTTTTAAAAAAATGAAGGATGAAAAGTGTTAAAAATAATATTGTAAGGACCAAAAATACACAATAAATGTTAAGTTTACTATTCATAGTTCCTAGTAAATGTTATATATTATAATGTGTACCAAAATTTTGGTCGACTAAAAAAAATACTGTCTTCTTTCTCATGTGCCTTAATTAACTTTTAACCCTAAATGCAACACAACTAAATTAAGTTGATGGTTTATTACAACGAATACGAGCTGAGATGCTGTATATTTGTGCATCGCTCAATATGATAACTTAAATGAAGAATAATACTAAAAAGGATGAGTCGAAATATGAGAAAAATATTATAAACACAAATATAAAAAGCAAAGACTTTAAAATCATTACTTTAATCTAATTAATTTTTATTTCTTTGTTTTTAAATTAAATGAAAACTCGAGAAAACTTTTAAACTAGTTACCCATTTCATTATTAATGTAATTGTTATTTTTTAAACCCTAAAAATGCCTTTAAATTAAGTTATTACAGGAGAAAAATTAAAACTACTTTTGAAAACTAAAAATCTCTCTAATTAACTCAATCATATAAAATTAATCTTTGTAAGTGTTAAGTGTATTTTGTATATAGGCCCATGGGCTTTAGGGCTTTAGGCCTTTCTCTTGTAACCTATGTATAAATAGATTAGGTTTACTTTTTTCTCTGTACTGTAATCCTTTCCATTCTCAATCAATATACGGCTACATTTTTGGCCTATCTCTTGTTCTAACATGGTATCAGAGCATTAGGTTGCTCTCTATCGATTTCGTCACTTCCGTATTGTCATCATCGCCGTCATATCGCCGCTGCCGTCGTCGCTTCCGTCGTATCGTCGTCATCGTCGCTTCCTTTGTCGTCATCACAATCATCACCGCTGATTGTGTTGTTTCCGCCACCATCACCGTCACTACCATCGATCGTGTTACCGCCGATCGCATCACCGCCACTTGCCGTCTTAGTTCTTTCTGCCATACTTGTTGCCTTACAAAACCCTAGATCGAACATCGGATCTATCCTTACCCAAATCTTGTTTTCCAAGTTGGTTTCCCAAGTCGATACGAAACCCTAGATCGAACATCAGATCTATCCTTACCCAAATCCAGTTTCCCAAGTCGAGTTTCCCAAGTCCAATTTCCCAAGTCCAAGTCAAGTTTCCCAAGTCAAGTTTCCCAAGCCCAATTTCCCAAGTCCAAGTCAAGTTTCCCAAGTCCAATTTCCCAAGCCCAATTTCCCAAGTCCAAGTCGAGTTTCCCAACCAAGTCCAGTTTCCCAAGTCCAAGTCTCAGTTTCCCAAGTCTAGTTTCCCAAGTTAGTTTCCTAAGTCTAGTTTCCTGTTTCCCAAGTCGGTTTCCCAAGTCTAGTTTCCCAAGTTGGTTTCCAAGTCTAGTTTCCCAAGTCGGTTTCCCAAGTCTAGTTTCCCAAAAAAAAAAAAAAAAAAAAAAAAAGACCACCTTTTGGTTTCTCTTAAACCCAGCTTGCACCGGGCTTCAAACCCAAGTCCTCAAACACCAGGGTTTCATCACCATCCAACACCGGGTTTCCAACACCGGGTTTTCCAACACCAGACTTCGGGTTTCCAAACCCCGCAACCTTTATCTATGGCGTCCAACATCAATCATTTTAAACCCAAATCCACTACTTCAAATGGATCTATGTCACTAGATCCATCACGTAAGGCTGAACTGATGCAACTCATGCGTCAGAATCAACATCTCATGCAACTTTTGTTGCGTCGACAAGTCATGCAACAACCAATGTCTTGGACTATGGGCATACACTCTCCGCAATCATCCACGACAGGGAACTTCTGGATTTTTGATTCTGGCTGCTTTAACCACATGTCACCATATCCTGCCGGTTTCATCACTAAGCAACCATCTCAGCATCCAACCGTTCGCACGACGGATCTTACTCCCAAGCCTGTACTATTCAGTGGGAATTTCTCTAATGACACGATTCAGTTACCTGATGTACTACTCCCAAGCCTGTACTATTCAGTGGGAATTTCTCTAATGACACGATTCAGTTACCTGATGTACTGCATGTAAGGACTAGCGATAGGGCTAGTCTCTCTTACCCAGCTTCAGGAAATGGGTCTACTAATATCTTTTGATTTATCTGGTTGTGTTATACAGGACCCAAAGACAAAGCAGATTCTTGGAAAAGGCCGTAGAGTTGGACGGGTACGTGAGGTCGTCTATCTTCGCTTACCTTTATCTTTGTTGTATACGAACCTTACTGCGTCAGTCTCCAAAAGCCCTTCCTTAGACCTATGGCATGCTCGCCTAGGACACTTGTCATCAACCAGAGTACAGCTATTAGCCAACTCTAGTCTTCTAGGTAATATCACTTCCAATGAAGTTTCTTGTTTGTCTTGTAAACTTGGCAAACATCATGCTCTACCTTTTGAACTCAATGACTATAAATCTGCTTCTGCTTTCGATCTTATTCATTCCGATGTATGGGGACCAGCACCACATCCATCTATGGGTGGTTGCAGGTACTTCGTTATCTTCGTTGATGATCACACACGTTTCACATGGATTTATCTTATGAAACATCGATCAGAACTACCTCAGATTTATATTACCTTTGCCCGCATGATACAAACTCAATTCTCAAAACCCATAAAGATTCTTCGAGCTGATAACGCTATGGAATACAAAGAATCTTCTCTCATTGCCTTTCTTCGATCTCAAGGTACTATCTCTCAGTACTCTTGTCCCGGAACTTCTCCCCAAAATGTTCGTGCTGAACATAAACACACGCATATTCTTGATACTATCCGTACCTTGTTAATTTCTGCCAAATGCCCAGAACATTTTTGGGGTGAAGCTGCCTTTACTGCTATCTACACCATTAATCGACATCCAACTCCCACTCTACAAAACAAGTCTCCGTATGAGACTCTTCATGGCATCACCCCTGCATATGAACTTTTAAAAGTGTAGGGTTGTGCATGCTTTGTTCAGTTACAACCTCACGAACATACCAAGCTTCAACCTCGTTCCCGTCTTTGTCTTTTCCTTGGTTATGGTATTGAACACAAAGGATATCGTTGTTGGGATCCTATCTCCAAGCGTCTGCGCATTTCTCGTAATGTCACATTCTGGGAACATGTTCCTTTCTATACCATGCCAAACTCACACTTTGAAACACCTACCTCTATCGTTCCCTTCTTTACAGACTCATCTATCTCACTAGACCTACCATCTTCTACCTTTACTCCAAATCCAGAGGCTCATGCACCTGTTGCCTCTCCTGCTCCATCTATTCCTCCACCTGTACCTATTGCTTCTCCAACTCCAGAAGCTCCTGTACATGTTCCCATTCCTCCTCCGACTCAATCATCCGTACCGACTTCAAGGTCTACTTCTGAGCCATCTGTCGAGTCTGCGGATCCTGGACCATCATCATCAGAGAATGTACGCCGTTCAGACCGGGTAAGACAAGTTCCTTCTCACCTTCGTGACTATCATTGTTATGCAACTTTGCTATCCAATCATGAACCCACTTCCTACAAGGAAGCCTCTTCGAGTTCAATTGGCAGGCAGCTATGCAGGAGGAACTTCAGGCACTTGATAAAACACAAACTTGGGATTCTGTTCCTCTACCCCCTGGCAAGAGACCCATTGGCTCTAAATGGGTCTTCAAGATCAAGACAAAGTCTGATGGTTCTATTGATCGATACAAAGCCCGTCTTGTGGCAAAGGGCTTCAATCAGGAGTATGGCATCGATTATGAGGAGACATTCGCTCCAGTTGCTCGCATAACGTCTGTTCGCAGTCTTCTTGCCATTCTGCCACTAAACGTTGGCCGATTTTTCAGATGGACGTTAAGAATGCCTTTCTGAATGGTGATCTATCTGAAGAAGTCTATATGAATCCTCCTCCCGGTGTCTCTCTTCCTACAGGGCACGTTTGTCGGCTTCGAAAACCTCTCTATGGTCTCGAACAAGCCCCTCGAGCTTGGTTTGAAAAATTCAGCACCACGGTCCTCTCCTTGGGTTTCTCTGCAAGTAACTATGATTCTGGGTTGTTTACTCGTACCACTGATGCTGGCACAGCTCTACTTCTTCTTTATGTGGATGATATGATCATTACTGGTAGTGACTCTACAGGCATCACGCTTCTCAAACAATCTCTTAGTGCCAGTTTTGAGATGAAGGATCTTGGTAAACTACATTATTTTCTTGGTCTTGAAGTCTTATTTGACTCCAGAGGTACCTATCTGTGAGGAAATTGACAGTAACGAAAATCGGAATAATCGGATATCTCTGAAAGGCGTGAAACACTTTCAGATCGAATCAATTCGGTGGTTCTTCCGAATTATTCAATCGGATACAATTCAGAGAATTTGGAATTCGATGTATGTGTGTTAGAGATTTTCGTGAACCAGAAGAAAGAAAAACGATGACCAAATTGAAAATAACAGATAACTGCCGAAAGGCAGTTTTTCCTGTTATTCAAACCGGGTCAAAAACCGGGAAAATTCGGGTCGGGTCAATTCAGGTCCAAATTCCGAAAATTAATTTTTCAATTCGGACCGGGTCAATTCAGCTCGACCCCAGCCAGGGGCTCTGCCCCTTGGACCCCGCCAGGGGCTGCCGCCCCTTGGACCCCGCTACCGGGGGCGCTGCCCCCAGACCCCCGTTCATTAGGGGCTTCGCCCCTAATATCATAATAAATTCAAGTAGGTGTGCACTCCGCACCGCCAAGCCTAAATGATGTTTATTATGATGAAATTGGTCAAACTAGTTAATCCAATTACACTAAAATATCCAACACTATCTTTGTCAGGCCAAATACACATCTGATCTTCTTTCTGGCGCCGGTATTACTGATCAAAAGGTGGTCTCTACACCTTTGGAGCCAAATCTTCACTTGACACCAAATGCAGGTCCTCCGCTGAAGGATCCAATGTTATATCGCCAATTGGTCGGGTCTCTTGTTTATCTCATAGTTACTAGACCTGATATTGCCTATGCTGTTCACATTGTCAGCCAATTTATGTCTGCATCGTGCTCAGATCACTATGCTGCTGTTCTACGCATTTTAAGGTACCTGAAGGGGACTATGTTTCATGGCTTATATTTCTCCTCCACGTCTTCCTTAATTCTGCGAGGATTTTCTGATGCGGATTGGGACATCGATATGACTGATCGCCGTTCCACTACGGGCTTCTGCTTCTTCCTTGGTGACTCTCTCATTTCCTAGCGTAGCAAGAAGCAGTCCCTTACTGCCCGTTCTAGTACTGAAGCTGAGTATCGTTGATGTGGTAATTATTGTATATAAAAAGCGAAACAAGTTTTAACCTCTAATGCCTAGCCACTGTCTTACCACATTCATAGGCAAGCATACCTGATCGTGAGTAATATAGTGTAGGAAAGTCCAGGTATCGTATCTACCACTGGGAACGGTCAAGTTTACGTAGACTATTAATCTTGACTAGTTTAATTAACCTAAAGCTTTGGGGGGGGGGGGTTTATGAAAAAGGTTTAATTAATAAAAGACAACTAAATTAACTAAGACACTAAGAAAGCAAATAAAAGATTATGTAAAACTATAAGAATAAAAACAGTAGTACCTATCATGGTATACTGATTCCCTAAGTGGATGATTTAAACTGGCCAAAGGTTTGGTTGTTTTGGTTATTGTAGGAATTTAAGTCTGGGACACCCTAGCATGTGATTATTATGGTTGTCAACTAGGTCTTTGGTCCTCCTAGTCCCAATACATAGACTGTTTGTCAGGCAATCTAGTACCGGTCACCCAATCCTATCTCTATTGCACGGCATTCTACTACCTGGTCGCTCTCGGTCCAAGTAACCACCTAACACAACTCTCCGGGTTGTTAGGAATTATGTGCAGCAGTTGACAAACCAGTAATCACACATCCAATGTTACAAGATACTTGAGGATCACACCTGTGAGAACCTATAAATCGAGTAAGTTGAATAAAACTCAGAAATGGAGAGTATGGATTTATAATAGTCAATTATAAATCAGTTGGGTAATTTCAGTCAGAAATCCCAAAATTAGAGGGTTGCTAAATTAATTAAGATAATTATATATTTATTAGTAAAATAAATATATAATAGAAAATCTAATTAATTAAGGTAATTATCTAGAAAATCTTTTCTTAAAGAAAAAGAAAAGATTAGATAATTATAAGGAAACTGAATCAGATGAGGATTCTACCATCTGATAAGCTATATAAATAAGCCTTAGGGGTTTATGATTTTATTCATTCAATTAGATTGATAATCAGTTTCCACCCACATAATTCCCTCCTCTCTCTCCCTTTGATCGCCGCCGGCCACACACCCAAAGCCAGTTCGGTTTTCGGTTATTTCTCCGGGTTTTTGAGTTCTACTAGAGGAACGCTCGTAGGGTTGATCACAGGTGGATTATTACTCAAGCAATCCAGGTAAAAGCCTTATCCGTTAAACGATTAAATAACTTAGAACGAAAGATCGTGGTTTTAGGGTTTTAACTATAAATCGCTTCCGCACTTGTAGTGTTCATCGAGTCAGTTTGGTTCGGAGAGCACAGTAAAACCCAATAGTGGTATCAGAGCCACAGGTTTCATTCATTCCATTTTATATGCTTAACTGATCCGTTTAAAATTGTTTTTGCATCTCAATTTTTCACTAAAATCTGATTTTCATTTAAGTTTTATCTTTATCAAAATAGTAACTAATGATCAGCGGTGGAACGACGGCAGTTGGCCGGCCGAACCACCAAGCCGATCACCGGCGAGCCCTAGCCACACAAACCAAACGCCAGCCGCACCACAGTTTGTGGTAGCGGCGTTGGCTGCTGGTTTCGACCACCGGACCACACCACAGTACGGTGGTGGCGGTGAACGGTGGCAGCCGTGATCACCAACCACAACGGCCACACCACCAGACCGGTGGTGGCCGTGGTCTCCAACAATCAAGCCAAACCACCAGAGCGGTGGCTGACGGTGGTTTCACAAGCCACGAGCGGCGACGGCTTCGTTACCCAGCCCCACTCCACCGATCGCCGACCGCACCACGATGGTGGTTGCGGCGCCGACAGTTGTTAAAACCAATGGCCGCACCATCGTTTGTGGTGGCGGCGTTGGTTATGGTTATTGGTGATCACCTCAGGTTCATTTTTACAAACTTAGGGCCGTTTAGTTGAACACTTACCTGGTAAAATTGAACACTATCACTACCATATCGGAAAATATTATAGTCTCTGAAAATGGTATCGTGCACAAAAATTTACCTGGTAAGCTCTTACCGGATAAGAGTTGTCAATCTCACTTACCAAGTAAGACTCTCGGTTCATGCTATCCCTCTTACTGGGTAAGATTTTAGTCATTTTCATGTTCGTTTTGTAAGATAAATTGGCTCAGTAAGTACTTACCGGGTAAGCGTCAAGTAAACGGACCATAAAACCGCATAATCCTGATTAATATTTTGTTGTGTTTTCTTCTCAGGAAGGCAATTCATGTGAACGAGAATTTCAGGTAAATTGTTCAATTTTATTCAACAAGAGAAATTTGCAAATTCTGCAATGATGTAAAATTGAAGTCTACTTTGATTAGGAAAGAACAGGATATATATACATGTTTCACTATGGGAAGATTACACATAAAAAGTAGATATAAAGTAATCTGTGAACACATAATGAACTGGTTGTATGATTAGTCAATGTTGAAATGAATATGAGTCTTTTATTGAGCATAAAACAAAGCCAATTTGGCAAATTACTGCTTGAATGTCTCAATTTCAGTCTTCTTTCATGCTTACTTTTAGAAAATGGATGATACAGGAGAGCAAATTTCACATCTGCTGATATGAGAGAATCAGATTTCAGTGGTTCAACATTCAATGGTGCATATCTTGAGAAAGCAGTTGCTTACAAAGCAAATTTCACAGGTAAAGGAAGCTTTATGTCTACTAGATTATCCCTTTCTTGAAGAAAATTAACCTTAAACCAAGTTCTATCATCAACCATTGCAACGAAACGGAGAAATTGCCTTTAATCTTCTATTAATATAGCCTTTATCAGATTCAACTTGGCTTGCATTATCTTTATAACCACCAGCGATTCCCTTTGGAAGTTCATGAACGAAAGGCACTTTCTGTTGTTTAGGCAGATCAGATAATTCTATATTATCCAGAACTTTGGGCTGTTTCATACAACATATGAAACTTTCTTCTTGAATTACATGAATCCTAGGCTTGGGCCATGGTCTTGTCAGATTCTATTTCATGTTATTTCAAGACAATTGGGATTGCATAGGCTCTCTTGGCCACGTAATGTTGTTTTTTTAGATGCATCAACTGAGAATGGAGGTAGAACTTCTGATAAATTTCTTGGCATATGGACTTGATAAAATGCTTTTGTGAATGCAGAAATAGTTCTTGTTTTCGCTTTACCCCTGATAATATCATTATCAATATGCCTTACCTTATGTGACTAAGACTTGAGATTGGACCTGTGATAAATGGGTTTGCATAGTGACCCGATCAAATGCTTATAAGCATTGGTATATGAATCCATTGAGTCATGGTATGGGGTATGGGCAAACCCACGTTTGTCACCAGTTCGGTTACTGAAACATATGAATAAAACATATATAATTTCCAGTCCCAGATGAGGATGTATGTGGTCTTTAAACCCAATTAAGAACCAATTCCTATTATCTCATTACATGCCATCTTTACAAATACCAACACAGTAGCAGATTTTAACAACTCATAGCTAAGAGAAGATATAATGTGAAATATCATATTCATCTTAATTTCTAGAAGGAAGTGGAACCAATTCAACTACAGCCTGTTCAGTCATCAATCCATTCAACTTGTTCCATCCCTTTATACTACTTTCCTCCATTCTTGTGGGACCCATTATCTTTTTCTCTTCATGCCAAACAAATGGGTCCTGAAATCACATCTTAGTCTCACATCATATAAATAGGAGAACAAAATGGAAGTGTTAAATGGCCATCATGAATGAACCCTACATGCAAATCTACAACTCCTAAGAGGCCTTTGCTACCTATTTCAACTACAAGTCTTTTCATAAGTTGCAGTCATATATATTACACAAAAAATAGTGTAGTCTCACTATTTCTAATCAATACTTTGATCTTGTTTCTTAACAGGGGCAGATCTGAGTGATACATTGATGGATCGCATGGTGAGGCCAGCTCAAACTTTGGCTGGTACCTTAATACTGTTATGTTTAACTCCAATTTCATCTACTACACAAAAAATAAGGTTTTGGATAATATGCTTAATGAAAATACTAGATAATAACCTTCCATTTCTGCTTTTGCACACCAGGTCTTAAATGAAGCTAATCTCACAAATGCCATCCTTGTAAGGACAGTTCTCACTCGCAGTGATCTTGGGCGTGCAGTTATTGATGGTGCTGACTTTAGTGATGCTGTTTTGGACCTTACCCAGAAACAGGTGCATTTTCGATGATCATAGAAAACCCTATCGTATTAATATAGTAAATGATGGAGAAAGCAGTAAAGAAGAACCAGTCCACATAAGCAGTGGGTATAGCCTTGGTCACAGATTCTCAATCTCAAATCTTATATACAAGGTCACAGATTCTCAACTCAAATCTTATATACAAAAAGTCTTAGCCATCAAGACATGATCACATATCATACTATTCAAAAAATCATACTGTGATAAGATGAACATTCCAGAAAACTGAACCAAGTCTTGCTCTCAGTTGAGAGAATAACGAGAAATAGAAATGAAAGATAGAGAGGTCGAGATAATTGCAATTATCACTCAATCAGAAAGAAACTAAAAGTAGTTATAATAGCAGAACTGTTATAACTCCAAGCCCTTCTAACAATGTAGGTCGCTAAATTGAGCCAATGCGCAATATTACTCGAGAACAAAAACCAAGGTATAATTATCCCTTGATGATTGCTTGGCATCACTTGGATCAAGAATCTAATGCTACTGAAACATACTTTGGTTAAGCCTGTAACTAGGAACGCGCTAAAGGAAGGATCACATTCCTCTTTGACGATTATCCCTTTGGGAAATTTGTGCACTTATTCTTGAGCCAACCCCTTTCTAACTCACTACTTTCATCACTTGACAGAATTCTAAGCATTTCCCTACTTAACCAATAGGCCCTCCAATACAACATAGTTTAGATCTCTACCTCCATCATGATTATGTAATTAACAACCTCGAACTTGAAGTGACGTGTAGCAGTCATAATGATTGGCATTAGGTTCCAAAAATGATGTAGCCAGAAGTTACAAAGATAGAAATCAAAAAGTCTTGCCTCCTTTTAAGATGGCAAAAAGAGAAGATCACTTATTATGAGAGAATACTGCACAAGAGGGAAGTTCATACGAAAAATATAACTTTTTAAGAAAATGCGAGGAGCAATCTCAACCACTCATCTCGGTCAACAAAGGTGGCTTTGACCGGTCCCTCCCCTTAATAATCTCTACCCTCCCATGAATCCCGTCAATCCTCCATGATCACGTCCGCGAGATGAGTGGCTGAGATTGCTTCTCACTTTTTCTTAAATTGATATGCTTCTCGTTTGAACCTTCCCCTACTGCACAATTGCTAACTATTAAAGGGTGGCAATTAAGTTAATTCTTGATTATGGTGTGGTTAAGTTTGAGAGAGTGTTAATGATGCAGGCTCTTTGCAAGTATGCAAGTGGAACAAATCCCACAACAGGGGTTAGCACAAGAACAAGCTTAGGGTGTGGAAACAGTAGACGGAATGCCTACGGTAGTCCATCTTCCCCATTGTTAAGTGCTCCACCACAGAAACTCCTAGATCGTGATGGCTTCTGCGATGATGGCACTGGACTATGTGATGCAAAGTAATTACTTACTTACTCCTATCATTATCATTATCATTATCCCTCCCAACAAAATCAAAATGGCCATGTAAATAGACAAGACATTTTATATGATGAATTCTGATTGAAAGAATTATTGTTTATAGCTATATATATAGATGGTTACATGGCATTGGCATTGGACTATATACTAATGCATTATAATGAGTAGAAAGAAAGAATTATTGTACCTGTTGCTCTTGAATCATCCACAAGTAATCTTTGGTTCACAAGTTCTTTGAATGGTTTTATGTTATGTAAATCCCCGAAATCTTGATTGATTTTCGTTTGTTTGCTGAAACTGAAATTCACCATATGCATGGGTGTTCTTTTCTTTTTAGTTCTTGTGAGGGCACAACTTTGTAAATCAAAGTCTTCCAGTGCTGTGGCGGATTGGTTGTCGCTTGGGTGGGGGGGTTATAAGGGCCTTCCCGTGCTTATGCCTGAGGACATTTAAGTGGGGTCATGTTTAGCCTTCAAAATTGTCAGGGATTAGTCGGCTTTGGCCCGGACACCCTTCAAGAAAAAGAACTTTGTAAATCAAAACGAAAAAACGTATATTTGGAGAGGAAGAAATCAGGACGTTGGGTGGGTATTATCTTCCAACTTTTCAGGTTTTGTTGTCGAAACTCCTTTTTTAGATAAGTTGGGCTTAAATTAATTAAACTAGTGTAGCCCGAATTCTACTCTCAAGACCCAAATAAAATGGATCCTTTTACACATGGCCCATAGGCTCCTAAGTTCCATCCTGCCTTTTTTTGGCTTAAAAGACTAAAATATGGCCCAAACACTCAGGGTCCGGCCCAATACGTCTAAACCAAGCCCGGTACGGTCCATATCATCTTGGGCCGGCCTCACTCCGTCTTCACATTGCGGCTATGCCACTTGGCTCCTTTCTCGACCGTGGCTCATGCCGCTTGGGACCATCGTCCTCTCCTCGTACCGGCGTGTTGCTGAAAATGTTGCGGCAATTTGATCCTCTTTCTTCTCCTCTAGAGTTACCAGTACTAGTCGCGCGATGTCTTTCCAATCAAATGGTCGGATACCCGACAACCCTACACTCACCACCATCATTTATAGAAAATTAAAACAACTATGACATAAACGAAATTACTAGCGAGCGAGATTACCTTCCGAAAACGTCTTCCATGGTCTCATTCTGTCACTCCCTTGGTTGTCGTTTCGTCCAACGGAAGTCTTCACCGTCTCTCCGTTACCAACTTTCTCTCATAAGTGATGGTGGTCTCTCCCTTTCTTTCTCCATGCAACCACCACCAATTCAACTTTCAAAATGAATTTACACCTTGCACCCTTAAACTTCTTTCACAAACCATCTTTTTTCCCTTTCAAAATCATTTGAGTTATTTCTTTTTCTTAACTTTCCTCCACCACATTCCCTAATTATACACTAATTATAAGTATATGTAAGTTTGTGGGGTTCCAACTCAAAACCAATTGGCTATGAGTGGAGTAGCCCAGGACCCTTATAGACACATTACAAGTTCACTTTGTGTCCGATGTGGGACATTGCTCAACACGCCCCCTCACATGTGGCGTTCTTTTCAACCTAACACGTGGATACTTTGGGTTACGTGGAGTCCGTGCGGCTTTTTGACCAACCATGGGTGAACCTTGCTCTGATACCATGTAAGTTTGTGGGGTTCCAACTCAAAACCAATTGGCAATGAGTAGAGTAGCCTAGGACCCTTATAGACACATTACAAGTTCACTTTGTGTCCGATGTAGGACATTTCTCAACATTAAAATCTTTAACATTAGCTCTCTCATTCCCTAATTAGGCCACACGCAGCGGTGTGTGTGGGTAGGGCGGGTAGAGCCCGCCGGCTTCAAGGTTTACCGGCGGGTTGGGTGCACAACAATGTTTTACCGGCGGGCTAGAAACACAGCGGCTTCACCGACCCGCTTTATTTTGTGTGTGTTGTGTGTGAGAGGGTTGAGAGGGTTGGGTAAGAGTTGTAGAGGGTTATGGGAGGGTAAAGAGAGGGTTGGGAAAAAGCTGATGTGTCAGCTGATGTGACATTAAAAAAGTGAGTGGTTTGGGAGGGTTGAGAGTGGGTAGCCTTAGAGATTCATTCTGCTGCATTCATCGGGTTAGTTTTAGAGCCTCATTTGGTAGCCTTATAAAATGGACTCATTGGTTGTAATCAGAGTGCAACCATTTCCTCGTGCTTGTATTCCCGGACTCTCGCTAACGGTTGGTTTATTATTATTATTTTATAGAAAGTTGTTCAAAATTAATTTTCTTTTTAACTATCTTAAAATATTTAATTGTGTCTTCTTAAAAATATATACAATAAATTAAACATTAATAATTTAGAAAAGCTATATATAACTTGAACAAGAAAAACAGGAGTCATATCATCACCTTGCAAAATAGTCAAATACTAAATGTCGAGTTAATTAGCATAAATAGGATCGATTAGAAAAGGTTTTACCTACTTAGAAAGTTAGAATATATTAAAAGTTTCATCGCGAAATGATATACTATACTTAAGTAATCCCAACGTGATCAATACTTGGATATAAAAAACAAAAAGTTTTAAGGTTTTGAGTCTTAAAAGAAATTAACCACAAGCAGTCATCATTAATATTTGTCTTAGTAAATAGTAATTATATAGTAGCATTGAACAAGGTTAATCAATTTAGCCAACAACTGAACATGATATCATATCAAAGTCATAAGTGTTGGGTCTGAAATACCACTGCTGATACAACTGTTGAAGTTACCACTGCTAGCTTTGGAGTATTACAGCTGAAGGCTTAGTTGGGTGTTACCACTGCTAGTATATGAAATACCACTGCTGGGCAACATTACTACTGAAGATCAAGTTACAACTGCTGACACAAAGTTACCACTGTTGACTGAAGATTAATGTTGATTTTGTGTTACCACTGCTGAAGAGTTGCGATAAGGAAAGGATTGTGCAGATTGGAGATATGGACAAGATACGATTATCTTGGAGATTTTGTAGAGATTATCTTGTTTAGATTTACTTTCCTTATTGTAATCTTGTAATTCGTATAAGTAGATAGCTGATAGAAGGTTAGAAGTACGAGTTCATAAGTTTTTGTTTAGAATTAGAAGCCTCAAGATTGTTCTTGAATCCCTACAATAGAGAAGTATTGTACGTCTGGTTTGAGCCTGTTCAAATCAGATTGGGGCTTTGGTTGTAATCATTAAGCTTGTGATTAATACACAATCTGTTTTACAATTCATTGTTAATTCATTCATTCAAAGTGTTATTCCGCAAACTTCTTTGATTTAGTTTTCTGTTCTTGATATATTCGATCCTGTCAAGTGGTATCAGAGCTAGTTTGATTCAGAAAACCAATTAACAATGGATACTCAGGAAACTGTTTTGGTCTCTAAAGTTCCCATGCTCAAACCCAATGAATTTAACATGTGGAAAGTCAGGATCCGTCAATACATGCTTCTCACAGACTATGGAATGTGGGAGGTTGTTGAAAACGGACCTGGTACTGATGAAGAAGCTGCTGAAGGAGGAACAAGACCCCCTCCCAGATCTGATGCAGACAGAAAAAGAAGGCAAACAGAGATGAAAGCTTTAAGTACTCTGTTGTTGGCTATTCCCAATGAACACCAACATCAATTCAGTAGCTGCACAGATGCTAAAGCTCTCTGGACTGCTTTAGAGAAGAGGTTCTCTGGAACCAAGAGTACAAAGAGGAACCAGAAGGCCATCCTGAAGCAACAATATGAGAACTTCACATCTCTGAAGAATGAATCTATGACTCAAACTTTTGATAGATTCAACAAGCTAATTGGAGAACTTGCTACTGTGGATGTGAAGATGGACAAAGATGATGTAAATAGAAAATTCCTCAGATCTCTTGGAGAGGAATGGACTATTTACACTGTCGCATTCAGACAAGGGGATGATCTAGAAGACAAAGAACTTGAAGATCTCTACAATGATCTAAGGATCTTTAAAGCTGAAGTGGAGGCTAAGAAAAGGCCCATTGGATACTCCCACAATGCTGCTCTTCTTTCTTCTGAAAACCCTAACTCTTTCAATACTACTGCTTTCACTAATACCACTACTACTTATAATACTACTGCTAATGAAACTGTTTCTAATAAGAACTCTTGTACATCTCAGGAAACCAATGATGATACTGTTCTGGAAGCATTCCTAGCAAGCCATGTCAAATCATCATTAATAAATGATGATTTAGATCAGATTAATGCAAATGATCTTGAAGAGATGGATATCAAGTGGCAGATGGCTATGCTTACTTTAAGGATGAAGAGATTCATCAGAAGAACTGGAAGGAACAACTTTGATGTCAAAAGAGGAGACAAAGCTGGATTTGACAAATCAAAGGTGAGGTGTTATAAGTGCAATGAACCAGGGCACTTTGCAAGAGAATGCAAGGGAGGATCCACAAATCATCAAAGCTCTAGAGGTGGTTCTTCACAAGCCTCTAGATTCAACAACAGAGGAAACAACTCTAGTTCATCTCAAGCACTAGTTTCTCAAGAGGGACAAAGCTTTGATTGGAGTGATCATGTAGAGGAAGTTGTTCAAAATCAAGCACTCATGGCTGAAATCAAAGAAACTGAAATCCCAGTTGAGGTAACTTCTAAACTTTGTTCTGATTCTTGTTTAGAAACTGTGAAGAAGTACAGGGATCACAATCAGACCATGAGTGATAGTATTAAGAAGATGGATAGAGAAAGGAGAGAGTATGTTAAGATCATTGACAATCTCGAGGATCAAATTAAGGCCTATAAAGCAAATGAACTTCAGTTTGAATATGATTATAACTACTGGAAGTGGGAAAAGAAAGAATATGAGAGAAAGCTGTCCAAGGTTAGGGAAGAGTTGGACTGTGCTAAGAAAGAATTGACTAATGCCAAAGAAGACCTAGAAAAATTTTCAAAGTCCTCTAAGGCTTTAAAGTCCATCATAAAAGCTCAAGTCACTGATGACTTGAAGAGGGGAATAGGATACAACAATACCCCTCCACCCTATAAACAGAATTATATTCCTCCTACCACTGATCTGCTTGATAGGATAAACAGAGGAGAACTGAAAGAAGGTTTAGATAGAGTAGATCCAGTAGACATTGAGGAGGAGTCTGATGAGAAAAGCTCAACTGAGACCATTCCTGATGACAACCACATTCTCACTAATGAGAAGGGTGGTATGCCATTTGTTCCTAGCAAACAAGTAGAGACCTCTAGGAAAGAAAAGGGAAAAGAAGTGATTTCCTCAAAGAAGGATAAAGGGAAGAAGAGTGAGACTACCAGAAAAGAAAGTAGGAAGGACCACTATACTCAAAGGACTGTAATTGATCCTGGTACTTCCTTACAGTCCCAAAACAAAAATCATCCAAGAGGAAATAAAAGGAACTGGAACAATCATTGGGCACAATGTCATGGTGTTGATCTAAGCAAGATAAACAGACCAAAACCATGCTTTATCTGTTGTAAGATCAATCATCTAGCAAGAGACTGCTACTTCAATCCAGTTAATCAAAGAAACAGTTTTCAAAAATTATCAGGCAACTGGATTGGAAGGCATCAAGCTAGAAGGTTTGACCCCACACACAAGAGAGTTGTTCCTAAACAAAACAGGCCTAGTCAACCTAAAAGAAAAGTTCAAAAGAAAAAGGTTGAAAAGAAGTCTGTTAAGTTGGTTACTAAATGGGTACCAAAAGCTTCACTTAGTAATACTACTGCTTCTGCAAGCAGTGGCAATAACAGTGTTGCTTCTGATAGCAGTGGTAAAAGTTACAACAGTGTAGAGGTTAACACTGTTGCTAGCAATAACAGCAGTGGTAACTCAAACACTGTTACCACTAATGGAACTTCAAAGAGAAAGCCCATTATAACCAAATACTCCAGTCATGTGATTCCAAGCAAAGATTACCTGCTAAAACTTAACAGATTAGCAGAGTATAACTATGTTAATGAAAAGGGAGAACCCAAGACCATATTGGCTTAGATTCCCTCAAGACACTAACTGTTTCACCTTATGTGCAGAGCAACCAAGGAAGAACGAGCAGTCTTTGGCATGTGGATAGTGGTTGCTCTAGGCACATGACAGGTATCATGTCCCTACTTGAAGACTTTAAAAGGTTTGAGGGTGGACATGTTGCCTTTGGGGATAATCCAACTGGAGGTAAGATAAGTGGAAAAGGTAAGGTATCAAAAGGTAAGATGACTTTTGATGATGTTTATTATGTGGAGCAGTTGAGATACAATCTGATGAGTGTCTCACAAGTGTGTGACAAGAAGTTTGGTGTATTTTTCACTGATACTAAATGTCTCATACTTGCACCTGGTTTTAAAATAGATGAGAGTCAGGTAATGCTTAGGACTCCTAGGAAAGATAATGATTACTGTTTGGACATTGAAGATGCTTCTTCTTTATCATCCTTAAACTGTTTATTTTATTTTCAAAAGCATCTGTGAGTGAACCATCACTGTGGCATAGGAGGATGTGCCACATGAACTTTAAAAACATGAATTTACTTGTCAAAAACAACCTTGTAAGAGGTTTGCCTGCAAAGGAATTTTCATGTGATGATCATTGTGTAGCCTGCCTCAAAGGTAAGCAACACAAATCCTCTCACAAGTCCAAAGAAGTAAACACTATCTCATCACCTTTACATTTGTTGCATATGGATCTTTTTGGTCCTACCAATGTGATGAGTATAGGCAAGAAATCCTATTGTCTTGTGATAGTTGATGATTACTCTAGATTTACTTGGGTTTACTTTCTAAGAACAAAGGATGAGACAAGTGGACTGATCAAACCTTTTGTGACTAGAATGGAAAACAAGACAAATCTAAGAGTAAAAGTCATTAGATCAGACAATGGTACTGAGTTTAAGAATGCTGATCTAAACAGTTTTTGTGAGGAAAAAGGTATTGAGAGACAATACAGTGCTCCTAGAACTCCTCAACAGAATGGTGTTGCTGAGAGGAGAAATATGACACTAATTGAGGCTGCAAGAACTATGTTGGCTGATTCCAAACTTCCAATTACCTTCTGGGCAGAAGCAGTTAACACTGCTTGCTATGTTCAAAACAGAGTTCTTATAGTCAAATCAAAAGGCAAGACACCCTATGAACTTTTTGAGAAAAAGAAACCCTATATAGGATTTTTAAAACCATTTGGGTGTCCTTGCACAATTCTTGATACCAAAACTCACTTAGGCAAGTTTGACAGTAAATCTGATGATGGATTTCTTGTAGGATATTCTTCTCAAAGCAAAGCTCTCAGAGTGTTCAATAATTCTACAAGAATCATAGAAGAAAGTGACAATGTCAAATGCAATGAGAATACTCCTAACATACCTGGAAGTGGTCCAAATTGGTTGTTTGACATTGATTCACTAACTAACTCTTTAAATATGAGCAGTGCTGTGAATACAGGTTCAGGTACAGAGCAGATCCAGGAAACAAGTCCTCCATTTGTTATGTTTCCCATGACACTTACAGATACAAATGATGTCTATACCACTGATGAGACAGAACCTGATCAGCAAAAGGAACCTGAGAATGTTGAGAAGAGTGATGATCAGCCAACTGAGGAAACTCCCTTATCTGATAACATTGAATTTATACCTGCTTCAGATGAAGGACCTCAATGGGATCAAGAACCAGAAGTGAATGATTCAAATCTAGGGGTGGATTTGCCTGAAGAGACGCGTTTTGGGTTGTGACCTGGACTGGGCAACTCCAAAGCAAAACCGTGAGGGAGTAGGGGTGACTGGTTAGGGCCCTGTGTCTCCAAAGCGGACAATATCGAACCACGGTCGCCTGGGCTGTTACAGATGGTATCAGAGCTAGGACCGGGCCGATGTGCACAACGGGGGCGTTGTGTCCGTAAGGGGGGGAGAGTGTAACAGCTCGTCCCACATCGGCTGGTGAGGGGAACGAAGCACTCCTTATAAGGTGTGTTGATACCTCACCTGGTGAGACGCATTTTGGGTTGTGACCTGGACTGGGCAACTCCAAAGCAAAACCGTGAGGGAGTAGGGGTGACCGGTTAGGGCCCTGTGTCTCCAAAGCGGACAATATCGAACCACGGTCGCCTGGGCTGTTACAGATCAGGTAGGCGGGATGTTACAAGAATACTAAAAAGGATGAGTCGTAATATGAAAAAAATATTATAAACACAAATATAAAAAGCAAAGACTTTAAAATCATTACTTTAATCTAACTAACTAGTTAATTACCCGTATATTATACGGGCATTTGAAACATGTTATTTTAATTTTTAATAAAAATAGACATTTACATGATAATTGTCATTACCATTTAAATACTTATGTAAATTATATGTTATACGATTATTGCCATTATAATTGCTTATTACAATAGATATTTTAGTTATCTAATAGCTGTTAAAATTTTAAAAATTGAAATTTTATTATTCTTTTGTCAAAAGATTTGAATTTCGTGAATGATTTTAAAACTGGAGGGATTCAGAAATAAAATATGTGTTATTGATTTGTAGGATTTTAAATAAAATAAAATATAATTATTTATAAATAATCTACAAAAATAATTAGATTAAAAAGATGGAATCTTTAAATTTTAAGAATATTAGCAATTGAGTTTTAAATAAAATAATATTTCATTACTTATAAATAATGTATAAAAATAATTAGGTTAAAAAGATGAAATCTTTAAGTTTCAAGAATATGAAGAATAGAATTGTAATAAAATCTAAACAAATTAATTTATATCTACTTTTATAACTGGGGGGATTCAAAAATAAAATATGTAGTGTTTTTTATTTGTAGAGTTTTAAATAAAAAATTAATTACTTATAAATAATCTATAAAAATAGTTAGATTAAAAAGATATAATCTTTAAATTTCAAGAATATCAACAATGGAGTTTTAAATAAAATAAATTTTAATTACTTATAAATAATCTACAAAAATACTTAGGTTAAAAATATAAAATCTTTAAATTTCAAGAATATCAAGAATAGAATTGTAATAAAATCTAAACCAATTAATTTATATCTAATTTTAATAATGTAGTATTAAAAAGAATATCAAAAATTAATCAATATTAAACTCATTTTGAAGGTATTGTCGAGACGATTATAATGGTATAATTTATTAAAAAGAAAAAACAAAAATTTTAATACATTTTAATTAATATATATTATTATCCTAAAATGATAAGGATGTAAAGTGAAAGATGGGAAACTAATGGATAAAAAGTAATTTAATCAAATAATTCTAAGGATAAAAAATGTAAATTATAAAGATAATTATGGTATTAAAATAATAAGAATAATTGATGACATCATCATTTTAAGATTCTTTTTTAATTGGCCAATCAAATGGCTCAATTTCATAATTTCATAATCATGACATGGGCAAAAACCTTTTTTTAATATATATATATATATATATATATATTTGTATTTCTTGTTTTAAAACTAAATGAAAACTCGAGGAAACTTTTAAACTAGTTAGCCATTTCATTATTAATGTAATTGTTATTTTTTAAACCCTAAAAATGCCTTTAAAATAAATTATTACAGGAGAAAATTAGAACTACTTTTGAAAACTAAAAATCTCTTTAATTAACTCAATCATGTAAAATTAATCTTTGTAAGATCGAAGAGAGTACATTATATATATATATACTCGTTTGTTTCATTATATAAAGATTCAAGATAAATCCTAGTATTATCAAACCATTAGTAGCCTAGTAGTTGGTAACATCCTTGGGTGGAACAGTGGATGACATTCCCGTCTATACCCGGGTTCTATTTATGGGGTGAGCATGTGGCGATACCCGGCCATGGGTCGGATTCTGGGTCTGTCCATGCATGGTCGCTGAGGACTAGTTGGATGCCCGTATTGATCCCGGATACCTCGTCGGCTTCGTGTCGAAACGTGTGCTTAAGTTATCTACGGTAATTAAACAAAATTTAAGCCAATAAATTCCGTCCAAGTCAAACATGGTCAAGGGAAAAGCAATAAGCCAAGTCCAGTTAAATGATTTAGGCCTATGTGTGTTTGTGTATTTTAATGTATGTACAAAAATATATGAGAGAGCGAGTGCATGCTGTAAGGAGAGCACGCCTCATGATGATGTCTGCTGTAAACTTGACATCGCGTAAAAGGAAAATTTTGCAAAAAACATTCTTCTTCAGTTCAACTCAAGTAAACCATCACATTATTATTGTCTTTCTTTCTTTTCCTCAAGATCCAACTTCCATTGGATTCAGTGTAAAAAAAACCCACTTTTTTTACCTCTTAGATGATTCAATTCTTTCTCATTTTCATTTCATCCATCTGGGAATATTTGAAGCCAAACTTAAAAATTGCATGGTGGTGGTGAGTCATTTCTTTTTGTCTATAGCTAATTAGCATTTCCTTTTATATCTTATATTTCATACTTTCTGTTTCTTTCGGGTGCCGTTGCTTTCGGTTTCTTTTTTCTTTAGAATATGTCTAGTTTTGGTTCACACTGCATGCTTCATAGCTGGATAACCTGCAACTTGCTAGGAAAAGACTCTATTTTTGGTTCATCCCATTCTTTTAAGCTTTTAAATTCACAGTCGATTCAAATCAGTCACCAACTTGCTCTGCGTAGACCATATACATACATACATATATATAGGGTCAGGTTCAAGGAAAACCTCAAATAAACAGAAAACCGAAGAACACCCTCTTAGCCCTCCATTTGGACGATATGCACTTGTGCATATGGGTAATTTTGTAATATGCACACGTGCATGATGCACTTGTGCATAAACACCCAAAAGAACTCAAATTACCCATACGCACAAGTGCATACGGTCCAGATGAAGGGTTATGAAAGTCTTGTCCCTCCGTTTTCCGTTTTTTTGAGGTTTTTCCTTGAACCCCCCTATATATAGGATCTTTTGTACCTCTTGTTCTGTATTCTCACAAACATGGTTGGTCTTACTTATAAGATATTATGCTGTTTGCCATCTAGTTTACATAATACATATATACCTGTGTGGTTTCTATTTCAATAGGGCCATCATGTTTATATAGTGCTCAGCAAATGCCAATTTTCACTATATATGCATGAAACTTGAAGGTGGTACCTATTAGTCTTTGTAGAGTTCTCCCTCTCTCCTCAATTCATTTTGCCTTCATGTTTCTCTTTCTGCCATGATTGTCCGTGGACTATCCTTTGTTTTCCCATTGTATGCATGCACAAATTAAATTGCTAATATCTAGATCATTGGATCAACTTCATACAACAAATTAAAGCTAAAGGCCCCCCTTAATTAGTGAGCTTTTTAATTCATATTGTAAGGCTTGGTTAATTTAAAAGTTTCCAATAATCTTGTCATGCTTTCACAAACACCTATATATACCATCTCATGAAATCAATCAATCTTTCTTCACTTCAATTCATCATCTCTACTCATTACTCATCAAGAAACTAGCTTCCATGAGTTACATTTTATAATTTGCATCTTTCTAACATCCTGTCAGCTGGAGAAACAAAAGTGGTATCAATACCTTTCCGAAACTATATCGAACTTTAGTTGCATCTCGATCCATTGATGTATCCTCAAACAAATACAAGTCGAGTGCAAATACGAGTTGAGTACAGGACAAAATAAAGTACATTATTAATAAATAGAAATTGCTAGTTCTTTCCTTTTTAACTAAATTAATACTTTGTTTCTGGATCATTTCTTGTTTTGTTCCTGCCTTTGACATCATCATTGTAACACTAAAATATCATCAAGGAGCAAAGAAACAATTGTAAAAGATTATATAGAGAAGCAAACAAACAGGAAAAAGTACATTAGAATATGGACCAAAATCAAGATGAAGTTTGAATAGCAACATTTGAGCAGCAATAACGATAGAATTAAATATAGATTAGTTAAACACTTTCATTCCCATATATATGTTAATTAGTACTCTTAACAAATAACAACAATCAAAAAGCATACATACATATATAATTAGAGATATGTTATATGAGTTACATGGATATATATCTACTTAAGACATCTTAGTCCAACAAATTTGATAAGACCACATCACCCATATTACGTTTATTTTGAACAAAAACTAGATCGACCGACACTTTGATATATATATTAGTACATACATTCTAGTCACAATATTAATATACTTGCTTCTTAATTTTCTTCCCTTTTTTCACTGATGTAATTAGAAATTCGATTGATGTTTCTTGTTTAATTACTTCCAAAGATCAACTTGGCACGTGGAGGTGGATATCGACGCACATTCTGAAGCCATTTCATCGCTCTTAGAATCACTTAAAAGAAGATTCATATGAAGAGATGACGGAGGAGGATTGCAAGGATCTTGATCATTACTGAGTTGAGAAGCAACAAACTTATCAAGTACTCGCCAATCGGTCACTTGAAGATCTTGTTCACCATAAAGCAAGTTGATGTTCAACTGCTGCTGAGTTGAGGGTTGAAAAGCAGCAATAGGAGGCTGTTGAATTTTGGGAGACTCTAATTGAGGAAGCTGGAGGAAGGAATGATCTTGAGGCAAGTTGTAGTGCAATTGATCGAGCTCGGATTTTGGAGGAAAGTGGTGATGGTATGAACTATTTGACGTGTAAGGGTGGGATATCCGTCTTGGTGATTCAAAATTTGGCATGAATGAGACTTGATCATCAAACCAGCACAAAGAATCGTGTTCGTCCATCCTTCGTACAGTAGTTATTCGCTTCTTGAATACCCTACATACAACCCAGCCTTCTTCCTGTTGCAAACAACACAAACTTTTCACTTCTTCACAAATTAATTATAGAACATGTTATATATAATAACTTTTATTCTAGTTGATATTTTAAGTGAGTACCCGAAAATCAGCGAAAAAAACGAAATTAAAGCATGTTTCATATGAACATTTGATTGATCATATCTATATAGGCACACACTACTGTCTGTTTTTTTTTTCTTTTTTTCTTTTTGGAGATGGAAAATGATAACCACCCGTATTAAGTATGCGCGATAATAACTTCTTTTTTATCTTAAAACTAGAGTTGAATACCATATACCCTCCAATTTTTGCTTTTAAGTCTATGAAAAAGTTTCTTAATTTCCTAACACTCTTGAAATTTCCTTGGGATGGTCATTAAATATCATATTGAAGTCACTTTTTGATAAATCTATGTAAGAAAAAGATATATGATAGCAAGGTTACAAATAGATATGAAGTAGCTTGCCTGAGTTGTTCCGTTTTCATTTGTTTCTAGTCTATACTCGTGCATGATCCAATCTGATTTCTGTCCATTCGGAGCTCGACCTTTGTAAAACACCAATGTCTTTCTCATGCCAACTAGATTATGCTTAGAGTATATGGCCTTGTCTCTTCCGGTGGCTTTCCAAAAGCCCGCTTTTGTAGCTCTATTTGTACGAGTTCCCGTGGGGTACTTTTTATCCTTATGGCTAAAGAAGTACCACTCGTTTTGCTCCTCGGTTCCTAGCTTGCATAATTCTGTTCAGATAACATAAAATTGTTGATTAATTAAAGATCAAGAATATCTTAATTATGTAAAAGTGTTCAATTAGGGCTTAGAAAGTTTTGCATCCATGAAATAAGTAACACAAAGTTAAGTTGCATTACACAACTCAGAAATGCATCAACAGATTGTCTTGGAATGCAAATTTTCTGGAACCTCTAATTACTTGATGACATGATGAACTAAAGCACCTTGAAGATCCCATGGCTCAATTCTATAGAGATCAATGTCCTTAATAACATCAAGATCAATTCTTTTTGATGCAATCTTTTTTCTGAGATAGTAATCTACAAGTTCTTCATCCGTTGGGTGGAATCTAAAACCCGGAGGAACATGTGAAAAGTTGTTCATATTTTGCAACTTATGTGATGGTCGAAAACCTACAATGGAGAAATTAATATACCATTAATAATAACTTTCAGTGGTTAAAGTACATACAAATATTCATCATGCATGCATTGATCCTATCTTGCATGCAGTTGTGAAGTATATTATCATTATCTTGTAGTGTAAAAGAAATGCAGACAAACTTTAGTGAGACATCAATTGCATACATACAAATATATATATATATATATATATATATATGTATGTATGTATGTATGTATGTACCAACTTGAGTTAATTCCATTAAAGAGCAGAAACTAAAAATGACACTGAAAGAACAATATAGACTATGAAAGTTACCAATTCACATCTGTTTTCATGCTTAATCCTGTTAGATGTTAAATAATAAGAAAGAAAATGTTTAGACAAGGGGATAACTAAAGGCACACAAGAATTAAAAAAACTATAACAAAATAGATATATGAAGAGGGTAAAAGGAAAAACACAAAACTTGACAAGAAAATGATGAACTTCTTGGTCCTATTAGTCCAACCCTAAAGCATTTTCACAATTCTTCCTCAAAAATCAATAAAAAGATCATGTCTTGACCATATCTCAACAAGGGAAATCCAATACACATGCTCAATAAGAAAAGTAGCTTTTCATCAAATATATGAAAGGTCTAGTTTTATCATTGTAGGATGATCTTAATTTTTCCAAACTCCTTCTGAAGTCATCTTCAACCTTAGTTACTTTGCAGTAATCTTGAGGGATCCATGAACCAATCAACTATAAAATGTGTGTACCAAGTGCCTTAGTTTTGGCAAACTGAAACACTATATAAAACCTTAGCTTATGAATTTAAGTTCCCTAAAGAAATCAATATTGGTTTTTAAATCTTTAAAAAGAATTGATTGTAGAACCTATGTAAGGTATAGTAAAACATATATAGACTTAAATGAAGAAATAAACTTTATGTATTTGTCATGCATTCTCATGAAGAAGAACTTAACCCTTTTGTTACTTGATAATCAAGATAAAACAACTCAAGTGTGCTTTTTCTAGAGGAAGCCACTCAAGTTTTTCACCACTCAACAAAAGTGAAAACCTGATAATAATGCACAATCAAAATACACAAGAAACTTTACTTTGTTAACATGAAAATATGCTCATTTTTTTACATATATAGTAGTCAGATTTTCTAATATACATAAATATTAAAAGGGAAGCTTTTAATTTGCATAAACATTAATAAGAGGACATTCTTGTGATGAATTAATTACCAAGAAATGAACATAACAAAAAAAATCAAGAATAAGTCAGAAATTGTTACTTATTAGAAGTCCTAGATGAACATCATGAATCTATGAAAAACCTGATTATGGATCAACTTTTTGCATCCAAAATCATATTCCCAGAAAGAAAAACTTGTTTAACACACACACACACACACACACACATAGATAGAAAAGAAGAGATAGAAGATGAAGAAGATGTTTATAAAAATAACAAGAAAACCTTGGAACTGACAACTTTCTTGGCTTAGATCGATCTTGTTCTTCTACTTGAAAGTGGCTGAAGAGAGAGATTTTTCCAAACACAAGTGTCTTGAACTTGAATTACTAATAAACAAGCAAAAGGAGACCAAAAAGGAAAAAGAAACAAATAACAGAAGGAATGTTTGTGGACCAAAAAAGGGTTTTAATTTCCTCGGGAATTGAAGCAGAAAAAACTTGTCTTTTTTGACACTCAGATCCCAAAGAAAACTCAAACCCTAATGGTAACAAACTGAAAGAATGAAGAAGACAAAGGGTTTCTCACTTGGTTTATAGTAGTTTATAAAGAAAGGGCTGAATGGGTATGGAGGAAGAGTAATTAAGCTGGATTATCGGAAAAGCTTCCCGTGAAAAAGGGGATGCGGCGGTGATATACTACTCCTCCACACCACCCACCACCAGCTACTGATAGTGATATATATATATATATATATATAGATATCCAACTAGATTATATATTTTTTGACCACTTTCTTTCTTTCTTTCAATTCTTTGAGATATTTAGAGAGAGAGAAGGAAAGAGAGAGATGAGTGAGGTTTAAGAATGTGATGGCATGGGATCACTTAAAGAATCCCCACACCCACACCCACACCCACAACACACACACCAGACCAAAAAGAATGTTTAGGAAGATTTCCTCTTAGGGGGTCTTCAGTTTCAAACTTTCATTTTATAACATGACTATACAATAAAAATTTTATTCTTTAATCATATTCTTTTTCTGTGTAAACACTAGGTAATAATGAATGCTTATCCATTTTCATTTTACCATAAATATAGTGGACCTTGAGTGAATTATAAAATGCTTCATACAACTTGCATTGCTCTTTCACTTTTATAAAAAGTTGTCACTTTTTTATCCATTTTGCTAGAGTGTTGGATATATCATGTGCAATAGATAGAGCCATATATACATACTCAAATATGATATATGTCATATTTTTGGAAGAGGTATCCCAGACCACATTGGGCTCAGACTAATCCTCGGCAATTTTGGGCCGAAGCCCAACTGCTAAAGCATGCAGCCCGGGGTCGAAGCCCCCGTACCTCCAGAATGCATCCCCCAGGGCTCGAACTTGGGTTCACTACTATGTAGTGCTCAAGCCTTACCACTAGGCTAACACTCCTTTGGTATGATATATGTCATATTGTAACTTTATTATAATCATATGTATAGAACAATTTAATTAAGAAGACGGGGAGACAAAACCCTTTTGTATATCTTTATCAACTCACAAATAATCACATGGGCAAAGTGATCAATACATCGTACTAATGTAGAAACGAGTGGGTTCGCTGGATTCCCAGTAAAGTGAATATTTTCTTATGGCGTGTCTGGAATAATCGGTTAGCTACTAGATATAACCTACTAAGAAGAGGGATAGTGATGAGTTCTGATTTGTGCCCTATGTGTCTCGCATGCAGAAACCCTGGATCATGTCATGATTACTTGCTTTACTTCTAAAATTGTAAGTGCTCATATGAAGACTTGGGTGGAATGGTGGCGAGTGAACGAAAACTCGCTCAAAGGTATGTGGTCGTCTCTCATCTCGACTGGGGGTGATTCTGCTAAAAAAACGCTTCGAAAAGTGATTGGTGGGGCATATCTTTGGAGTATATTGAAGCAAAGAAACAACGTAGCGTTTAACAGTTGCTCCAAAAAGAAGATCGAGGTTTTCAAGGAGGCTCAATTCCTTGCGTATGATTGGGCTAGGTGTCATTCAATGGTGGTAAATTGCTTATTTAGGGAAATTGGGTTTGTAATCCGGTTAGTTCTATTTTATCTTGTAACGCCCTAGCTCCTCGCTAGTTGTTTTTTTTTATAAAATCCCTCCTTTCTTGCGGTCCAAAAAAGTACATCTTACTGATAATGAAGTTGGATTGAAAAATTTTATACATAATATATGGAGTAAAACGAAGAAAGCAGAAAATATTGACTAGGACTAACTTCAAGTTATGTGTCGAGTCTTATTGTAGCGTGAACATGTGTCACTCTATATGTGCATTACTAGAAAAATGCGAGTCTATTAGGTTCATTACTATATCCTTACATTTGTCTGGAAAAAAAAAATTCGCTTTCGTTATATAAATACTTTTGGCTATTAAAAACAAAGAGACATTTTGTTGTAGCGGTAAAGTGTTTTCGCCTTGGTAATATAGGTGAATTTTTCAACTCTACCATTATATTTACAAATCTTTTGATTTATAAAAGTTACATTTTACTCCCTTAAACTTATATATTTATTTACTTTATATCTTTTAGTTTTCTATATTTCATATTACATTTAAGTCATATTAACACATACAGTCGTACATTGAATAAAATATGTTATTGATTTATAAAAGTTACGTTTTACCCTTTTTTTTGAACAGCAAGAAAAGGGGATTTTATTAAACTAGCGAGCAGCTAGAGAGATACAAGAGTTTACAGCAATAATCGGGTTACAAAACCAAGTCTCCCAGTTTAGAAGCTTACAACCTTTCGTACGACACCTAATCCAGTTAAACGCCGTGAATTGGATATCCCGAACAATCTCCTCATCCTTCTTGAAATTCCCTTTTGAACACCTTGTTGTTTCTATGCATCCAGATCGTGCTTCTGAACGCCGCCCCGATGACTTTACGAACCTTTGTGTGTATCTCGTTTCCACCAACCGGACCAATCTTCTCCCAAAAATCCGTGATCGCTGCTGCGTTGATAGGCCACCAGTCCACCCAATTAGCGAGATGTGCATGAAGAACTCTGGTATTCGAGCAAGAAATCGTAACATGGTTTAAGCATTCCGGGTATGATGGCAAATCGGACAATCCGGTGTCGGAAGGCATATCCCTCGCTTGAGAAGGTTATCACGAGTGGGCAGCCTGTTGTTGAGAGCACGCCAGATTAGAATATTGGTCTTGTTGGGGATCCAATGATTCCATTCCGTTCCCGTCTCCGCTGCCGGTAAGTTAACGCCATCAATCAGTCTACGTAATGATCGCACTGTGAAGTTTCCGCTTTGTTCCAGCTCCCAAAACCATCCAGACCCATCATCCTTCGGTTTCAAGAAAGATGACAAATTAATACCCATCTCTTCCAAATCTTTTTCCACTCCAAGAATTGCATGCCAAGTTCCCCGACCCTTAGACGACCCTCCTGTTGCACGCGTATTCCCGTTACAGCCTCGAACGACCTTATTCCATAAAGCATCTGCTTCTGTTTTTTCCCTCCATCTCCACTTCGTCAACAGAGCAAGATTGAGTGCTCGAAGACTCCCAATGCCAAGGCCACCACATTGCTTGTCCCGAATAACATTGTCCCACTTTGTCCAACAAATTTTTTTCTTATCGTCAGTGCCACCCCATTGGAAATTGCGCCGAAGGCCTTCATGTAAATTTATAACCTTTTTTGGTGCCTTGTACATCGAAAAGAGATATGTACCAAGAGCTCCCAGCACCGATTTGCACAAACAGCTTCTTCCCCCTATCGAGAGGGTCTCCGCCTTCCAGCCAGAGAGTTTATCTCTGAATTTCCCAATTAAGGGCCGCCAATTCCTTGAAAGATTCAAGTTTCCCCCTACCGGAAGTCCCAGATACTTGAAGGGAAGGGAATCCTCTTTACAATTGAGTCTCCTTGCCATATTTTTCACTTCCTCCTTCGCCACTCGCACTCCCGAGAGGCTACTCTTGCTTAAGTTAATTTTGAGGCCGGAGCAAGCTTCAAAACACTTAAGAGCGCGCAACAAATTTTTTGCATTCTGATAGCTCCAATCTCCAACAAAAATAGCATCATCGGCGAACTGAAAAATGGAGATATCATCTACCAAATTGTTAAGCCGAACTCCTTTGTAGATATTTGCTCGTTGAGCTTCTTTCATAGCTACCGTGAGTCCTTCCGCGGCTAATAACGTTTTACCCTTTAAACTTGTATATTTATTTACTTTATACCTTTTAGTTTTCTATATTTCATTTTACATTTCAGTCATATTAACACATACAATCGTACATTAAATAAAATATGTTAAAAAAATATGATATAATTTTAACAAATTACACCATTATAATTGTATCGTCAATATCTTTAAATTATTTTATTATATATCATATATACCACGATTATATATGTATTTTTAATGTAACATATAATCGTATATTAAGTAAAATATGTTAAAGAAAAACTTTCGATCCACGCACATACATCATAACCCGCAGCAACGTACGGCATTCCCACCTTGTTATGAACATTTCGAAGGAATTACATAAGAGTTCTTAAATTGAGGGTATTTTTTGTAATAATTGGTTAGTTTAAGGTTACCAAGTGAGTTTTTGGTAATATATAAAGGAGTTTCACTTTCACCAGCAACTTCACGCGCCATCTGGTTGGCCACGCTTCTATTTCTTATTATTTCTTTTAACACGCGCCAGTGGCCCCACAAACCGACCAATCAGTTTCGAAGGAGACACCTCTCCAATAACAAAAAAGCACTTTATTTTTCTTAAAAAAAAATATATATATATATATATAATATAACAAACAATATCGAAACGCTACTAAAATTATGTTATCTTAGGCCTATAAGTACCCGAGCCCTCTGAGCCCGATTGCTGCATCTGTTTTTTCATAAACTCACAATGAGCCATTTGGAGCTCTCTTTGTTTAGTACCCGAACCTATAAAACCAAATATTCAATACGTATTTTTTTTTAATAAGAGAGAGAGAGAGAGAGAGATCAAGTTGGGCATCATCGGTGGGCTTGAGCCTGATTCCGCCCAGCTGGCCATATAGCCGATGCTACCTGAGCCCGGCTAGCCTAGCATTCCGGTACGCATGGCCTTATGGTAATGAAATCTTATAATTATTTTATGATATTTATTAATACATAAATAGATATTTGAAAAAATACATTTAAAAAATATTTTATTTTTATGATATAAAACAGAATTTCTTATTAAATATAGACCCATAGAAAATAATATAGGAGTTATAATATAACATTCCACATTCAATAAAAAGATTGGAGACCGACCTATGACTTATATATCAACAGCAGATTGTAGGTTTTTACTTCAGCTATCTTCACGTTTTGTTAAGTGTTGTGGATTTATATTCCCTTCACTTCTTGTTATTGGTTGATTGATCAGAGCATATGATGGGCTAGCCGAACCTCGTCTTTCTTCCTTTTTGACATTTAAAAAGAAAATCATTCTATAGTTAAAAAAAATTAAAAAGACTTATCTAAGTTATTTAATAAAGTGAAAATTGTAATAAGCATCTTGGCTTAACCAACTTCAGCTGTGTTGGATTGTGTTTATTAATGGAATGTGGACCCCACAAACAGAATTAATGATGTGATCAAGAAGGTGTCTTTTTATTTGGTACGTGACGGCTCGTGCCTCTTAGTCCGGCTTGTGCTTGTCTTTTTTCATTAACCCGGTTATATGATAAAGTGATTTAAGATTTCAAATAAAAAAAATGTAATTGGATCTTTTTATAATGTTAATTACGAGTAATATATATATGAGAAGGTTCAAACGAAAAGCATAGCAATTTAAGAAAAAGCAAGAATCAATCTCAGTCACTCATCTCTGGTTACGGTGGACGTGATCACGAAGGATTGACACGATTCATGAGAGAATAGAGATTATTAAAGGGGGGATCGGTCAAAGCTGCCTTTGTTGGCTGAGATAAGTGGTTGAGATTGCTTTTCACGTTTTCATAAAAAGTTTTATTTTTCGTATGAACCTCTCTCTATATATATAATAGTTTCTATAATTATAAAAGTATATTTAATTTAATACATATACATATAGAATTAGGTTCAAACAAGAACAAAACCAATTTGCAAGAATGAAGGAACCAACAACATCACACGTGATTTTGTGCATAGACGCCGACTCGCGGCTCACCCACTCGCCTTGTCGGAGCGTGACCTATACACGTTTTTTCCATCATAGCAGAAAATCATATGTGATTTTCTTGGTTTCTTTGTTCTTGGAAATTGGGTTGTTCTGAACCTCCCTTAATATATATATATATATAGAGAGAGAGAGAGAAAGGTTCAAACAAGAACCAAACCAATTTGCAAGAATGAAGGAACCAACAAAATCACATGTGATTTTGGCCTACATCTCGCCCACTCGCACCACCCACTTGCCTTGTCGGGAGAGTGTACTACACTTGCCAAAGGGGAATCACATGTGATTTAGTACAAAATCACATGTGATTTCCTTGGTTCCTTCATTCTTGCAAATGTGTGTGTTCTTGTATGATCCTCCCTCTATATATATATATATATATGGGTCGTATCCATTACAAACCGGATAGTTTGTACAAACTATAAAAACAAATCTCAACCATACATTTACATGATCTATGGTGTAAATTAATTAAGTTCCTAAATTCTCTCAACCACATTTGAAAAAACTGCCTAAAAATTAGGAGATACACAAGATCAATAGAAATAAATGGAAAATCAATGGTTAAGATTAAGTTTGTACAAATTAACTACTTCATTTGTATTTGATACTTTCCGTATATATATATATATATATATATATAGAGGAAAAATCAAATACAAACCATTTTTTTTGTAAAAACTATAGGACCAATCTAAACCATCAATCATTTTTAATCAATGGTTAATATCATTGATGGCATTTTTTTGTAATCTTTTACAACTATATCATTCACACCTGATTATAAGTTCTCAAGGGCAATTTGGGTATTTTAACAACTAGATATATATTCTTCTCCAACCCAACCCTAACCCCCAATCTTCTCAATTACAACCACAATCCTAACCCCCATTTCTCCCCCATCTGACTTCTAGGTTACTGCCACCACCACCTCCACCGCCGTCCACCGCCGTCCACCGCCTTCCACCGTCGGTCGACCGACCTGACAGCTCCACCACTCACGACGGAGTAATCCATGCTCACGGCGGAGTATACACCACGCTTCTCCTTTTTCACCTCTCATATGCCAAAACTTCACCACCGATTTCATCCAAAAACCCTAGAAAATCACACACCATGACTCCATCAACACCACCAGCATCCTCCGCCGGCGTCCCCGCCACCAACACCTACATCGCTGCCGCCGAGATCCACCACGCCGTCTGCGTGGATCTGCCTCTTCTTCGCCTGGATCCAATTGATGTTATAAAGGGAGAATCTGTTCCTTAGATTCGAGATCGATTTCATCTCCGTTGAAACCTTCGAGCAATTATCCTTTGAATCGATTAAGTTCATCGACGGAGAGAAGACGGCGGTGCTGTTGACTCCGACGATCTTCCGGCGAATCGGCGGCGATTTCGTGAACGATCTCCGGCGGTCTTTCATTTATTTCAAACTATATATTCTTATAATCAGTTTATCTGATGAAGAAAAGTAACAACACGAAAGGCGATTTGTTAATATTCCACCATTATTTGTTTACGATTTGTGTTCTTTTTGAATTTGATACAATCATCTTCTTGAACATGTTGATGAAAATCAACTGCTATGGTATGAATTTATTTTCTTCATCATTGAATGGAATTGCTGCTTCTATCTTTTAACATTTTGTTGTAAATAAAAAGTTAAGTGTTTTATAATAGAGTAAATTACATTAATGGTATATGTGGTTTAGGTATTTTAACATTTTGGATAAATGTGCCATCTTTTCTTTAGAAAATGCCGAAATTTTTATAGGATTTTAGAAAATGATGTCTATGTGATTGATAGGTTGTGGTTATATGTATGGATCGAAGGTGTTCGATGAAATGCCACAAAAAGATGTGGTTGGATTTAATGGTGGTGGTGGTGTTGAGATTGCCGGATTTAACGGTGGTGGTGGTGGTGGTGGTGGTGGTGAGGTCGTCGGATTTAATGATGAATACATGATGAATATGATATGAGAAATATGAATATTCATATGGTGAATATGAATATTCATATGGTGAATATGAATATATGATGAAATATGAATATTCATATGGTGAATATATGATGAATATGATATGAAAAATATGAATATTCATAAGGTGAATATGAATATTCATATGGTGAATATATGATGAATATGATATGGTGTTCATCTGGTGGATATGAATATTCATATGGTGAATATATGATGAATATGATATGGGAAATATGAATATTCATATGGTGAATATGAATATTCATATGGTGAATATGAATATTCATATGGTGAATATATGATGAATATTCATATGGTGAATATTCATATAATGAATAAACTGCGATTTTTAGATCAAAGGCTTAGATTATTCCTCAAGTTTTTACAAAAAAATGAAAATATATATATATATTGTAAAAACCACATATTTTGTAAAAACCTCTTCTTTTGTAAAAACTTTAGGAATAATCTAAAATGACGATCATGCCCTTTTTAGATCAAAGGCTTAGATTAGTCCTAAAGTTTTTACAAAAAAAATGGTTTTTAATTGAAGGCCCCTCTATATAGAGGAAAAATCAAATACAAACCATTTTTTTTGTAAAAACTATAGGACCAATCTAAACCATCAATCATTTTTAATCAATGGTTAATATCATTGATGGCATTTTTTTGTAATCTTTTACAACTATATCATTCACACCTGATTATAAGTTCTCAAGGGCAATTTGGGTATTTTAACAACTAGATATATATTCTTCTCCAACCCAACCCTAACCCCCAATCTTCTCAATTACAACCACAATCCTAACCCCCATTTCTCCCCCATCTGACTTCTAGGTTACTGCCACCACCACCTCCACCGCCGTCCACCGCCGTCCACCGCCTTCCACCGTCGGTCGACCGACCTGACAGCTCCACCACTCACGACGGAGTAATCCATGCTCACGGCGGAGTATACACCACGCTTCTCCTTTTTCACCTCTCATATGCCAAAACTTCACCACCGATTTCATCCAAAAACCCTAGAAAATCACACACCATGACTCCATCAACACCACCAGCATCCTCCGCCGGCGTCCCCGCCACCAACACCTACATCGCTGCCGCCGAGATCCACCACGCCGTCTGCGTGGATCTGCCTCTTCTTCGCCTGGATCCAATTGATGTTATAAAGGGAGAATCTGTTCCTTAGATTCGAGATCGATTTCATCTCCGTTGAAACCTTCGAGCAATTATCCTTTGAATCGATTAAGTTCATCGACGGAGAGAAGACGGCGGTGCTGTTGACTCCGACGATCTTCCGGCGAATCGGCGGCGATTTCGTGAACGATCTCCGGCGGTCTTTCATTTATTTCAAACTATATATTCTTATAATCAGTTTATCTGATGAAGAAAAGTAACAACACGAAAGGCGATTTGTTAATATTCCACCATTATTTGTTTACGATTTGTGTTCTTTTTGAATTTGATACAATCATCTTCTTGAACATGTTGATGAAAATCAACTGCTATGGTATGAATTTATTTTCTTCATCATTGAATGGAATTGCTGCTTCTATCTTTTAACATTTTGTTGTAAATAAAAAGTTAAGTGTTTTATAATAGAGTAAATTACATTAATGGTATATGTGGTTTAGGTATTTTAACATTTTGGATAAATGTGCCATCTTTTCTTTAGAAAATGCCGAAATTTTTATAGGATTTTAGAAAATGATGTCTATGTGATTGATAGGTTGTGGTTATATGTATGGATCGAAGGTGTTCGATGAAATGCCACAAAAAGATGTGGTTGGATTTAATGGTGGTGGTGGTGTTGAGATTGCCGGATTTAACGGTGGTGGTGGTGGTGGTGGTGGTGGTGAGGTCGTCGGATTTAATGATGAATACATGATGAATATGATATGAGAAATATGAATATTCATATGGTGAATATGAATATTCATATGGTGAATATGAATATATGATGAAATATGAATATTCATATGGTGAATATATGATGAATATGATATGAAAAATATGAATATTCATAAGGTGAATATGAATATTCATATGGTGAATATATGATGAATATGATATGGTGTTCATCTGGTGGATATGAATATTCATATGGTGAATATATGATGAATATGATATGGGAAATATGAATATTCATATGGTGAATATGAATATTCATATGGTGAATATGAATATTCATATGGTGAATATATGATGAATATTCATATGGTGAATATTCATATAATGAATAAACTGCGATTTTTAGATCAAAGGCTTAGATTATTCCTCAAGTTTTTACAAAAAAATGAAAATATATATATATATATTGTAAAAACCACATATTTTGTAAAAACCTCTTCTTTTGTAAAAACTTTAGGAATAATCTAAAATGACGATCATGCCCTTTTTAGATCAAAGGCTTAGATTAGTCCTAAAGTTTTTACAAAAAAAATGGTTTTTAATTGAAGGCCCCTCTATATATATATATATATATTGTATATATTTTGGTGGATTAAAAAATGTTGTACTTGTGTAGGTGGGAGCCACAGCCTGGCCATGGTCCAGGGATCCTCCCAGGCCGCCACGTGTAATATTTAAGAAGTTAATTGGTGTAGTTTTAGTTAGTGGGCTGTGCTTCTGCGTGCAGATAAGTTAATCAACCCTTTTACTTTTGGGAAAAGTTCCATTTTAATATCCATGATATAAATATTTATGTTATCTTTTACTAGAACTTTTTTAATAAAAAAAATAATCAAAAGTATAACATTTATGAAGCATTGAATGTAACTGTTAAGAAGGAAAAAAAATCCATGGAATAACACAAAAATAAAATAAAGTGGATACCATGTTTATTAACGAGAACAAAAACTAAGGGGGTGTTTAGGAGTGCCTTTTAAAGCCTTTTATTGATTTATTGTGTTTGGTGAACATATATAAGCAATTTGGGAGTGTTTAGGTAGGCAAAAAGAAAAGGATTTTGGCTTCTAAGCGTCAGAGAAACCGAGTTTTTGAAAAGTCAAATCAAAGTGACTTCTCTAAACTCCTTATCCCATTTTACTCTGCTCTCTCTTAATGATCGACATGCTACCTCGTGGACACCGATTTGGTTTTCCTCGTCATCACCTTTGCATCATTTCTCACTGATTGCACAACGATTTTGGTAGTCAATCATATTAGAGCAAGACCGATAGATGGCATGCATAAGTTTGTCATCTACTGATCTACAAGCGTTAGAATGTCTAGAATCTATTGCATTCACGGAGTTGTGTACGAGCCTTTCCTATAGGATCTACTTAATGCTGATCAAAATGGCTTAGCTAGCTTAGCCATTACGCAAATGGGTTGCTAAGGCCATCCTCAGTGGTACCAATGGTACCAGCTGCCACCTCAGCACCACATCAGCTTTTCACTATCTTACTAATATCTTACCAACATCATACTAATTCATCCACACTCATACCAATTTCATACCAATCTAAATAATTAATTAAAAAATAAAAGAAAAAGAAAAGAAGAGAGAGAAAGAAGAGAGAGATAGAGAGAAAGGAGAGAGAAGGTGGGGTGGGGTGGGGTGGGGCAGGCATCCGTCACAACCATGCCGTTTCTCTTGCTTGACACTCCATACCGATACATCCACGGTACTGGTCTCCATACCAGGTCCTTCACGCCCTGGTTGCGTATGGCCTAAGAAGAAGGTATAAATTTTACGATTGGTATGTAAATAGGGTGTAATATAATAGAACAAATTAAAACATACGATATTCAAGCCGAAACAGAAAAAAATATTTTTGTGGTTAATTCACGTACTACATGCAACATTTGTTCTCCCACGCTAATGTGAACAATGAATAAGTAAAACACCTAAAGATATTACTTTGTCCAAACTTTCACAACTATAATGATCACTTGTAAGATTTCTTTCATTATAATATCTCTTTTAAATTAACCAAAACAATAAATAAATTAATTAATTAACTCCTATCTCTTAAATGTTTTTTCAATAGATTCTAACCAAGGTTCTAAACAGTGTAAGATGTGATATGGCACCAAGACCAGGTCTCCAGCTTTAAAAACCATGCAAAGGTAATGGAGTTTTTCAAGGTGTGATCTATGACGACAAATCTCTATATTATATATAATATTATATACATAAACATATGTTTTCCTATGCTTAGTCAATGAATAATCAATGATAAGAAACAGTTTATATTAAGTTATATATTAAAAACTAATATATAATAAATTAAAAAGATAAGTTAAATCAAACATCGTGTTACAAAGATCGTGCATTACACCATGGCGTGTCTTAGGCATAACATGGCGTGAGACACGGGCCTTAAGCCACGACGCGTCATGACGGCTGTTACGGCGAGTTTTTTCGAACATTGATTTTAACTAACCTAATTTATGGTTCAAAACGAACTCTTATATATCTTGAGGTAAACATGGAAAATTAAGCATACAGGGTTTTATTTTTTATGTTTTATTAATTTTTTTTTCTTTTTTGAATAACAAACACACATTCACTAAACCTACTCTTAATTATCTGCTCCATTGTCCATAATTGGGACTTGAACCACAATCATAAAGGATGTGACACCACCTAGATTTACACCAAATATCGTTGGGCTAAAAGCTAGTTGGCTTTTATTAATTATATGAAAATGCAAGGCACTTGGTAAAGTATAGAAGTTGTATATATGTATTGTTTCCAGAAATAGTAGCTACCATGTATGATGGCATGTTTGACAATATACATAATACATATGGAGTGCTATAAATGTATATATGTTGTATATGTAATGTATGTCTACCTGCAAAAGGGTATTGAGTAAAGCTTAGGCAAATATGAATACAATATATGTAGGCCATACTTTTCTTACCATTTACATTTTATTGTGAAATGTACAACAACATACATGACATCCTACCAAATTATCACATTTTCACTACTTTCCAAATATGTTAATTTCAAGAAAATATTTTGCAGTCTATAATTGATGAATCGTAATTCACTAAGAAATGCCGAAAGATGGAATTTTGCCTTAAAAAATGTTGTTGTCTTTTTATTCTCTTGATAATAAAATGTTCAATTTTTTCAGTTAAATATTTTCCTCTTACAAGTATAACCGAATGTGAAAACCATATTGGATGGTTAAAGGGAAAAATGTAATTAACAGAAAATCAAATTTCAAGATTAATAAAATTTATGATCATAATCACTATTCACTACTATTAAACTGAAAAGGAATTTTTCAAAAGAAAACGTCAATTACAATTTGACAGATTTTAGATAGTATTTTAAAAAAATCTAAAACTTTCAATAGATTTCGACAAAAGTTGTTATGTCGATATTCCATCAAGGATTTTAGATAAATTATCGACGAATTTTCGATGGAAAATTCCGTCTAAAATGCACCCCCTTTTTGTAGTGTATATATATCTACATTCAATTTATTTGTACATTTATGGAACAGGTTCAAATAATAACTCATCTTTTATTGTGAACATGAGGATAGCCGAGAGCGCATGATGTGGCATATTCAGTCTAAGTAATCATGTATTATATATTCAGACTGAATAATACATCATTCATTATTCTTCAAACTGAATAATATTACATTTATATTGTACATAATTAATTTAAGAGTGAATTACATATTTGGTCCCTGTGGTTTACACCTTTTACCCATAGTGGTCCCTCTATCAAAATAAATACATGAATGGTACTCGTGGTTTGCAATTTCGCTAACTTTTGGTCCCTCTGACCACCACCTTTGCAAATTTGGTCCCTCTCTTTTCTTAATGGCTGCATTTAACAAGGTGGTGGTCAGAGGGACCAAAAGTTAGCGAAAGGGACCAAAAGTTAGCGAAATTGCAAACCACGAGGACCATTCATGTATTTATTTTGATAGAGGGACCACTATGGGTAAAATGTGTAAACCACAGGGACCAAATATGTAATTCACTCTTAATTTAATTCAAGAGTGCTCCAGCGTGTTCCAAACTAGGTATATTGAGATATGGGAGTTTTTATAAGCCTTAACTTGTGGTAGCTCGTAATCTTTCATTATGTTTAAAGTTGATTTCGAGGTTTTCCTACTAGTGTGTTGTTTTGGGTTTGGGATACATACATTGTTCACAAAAACTCGCCGTACAATGGCCATTGCAGAGGGCTTATGTCTCATCTCTCATGCCATGTTAAGTCTGTGGCACGTCATAGCCTAATGCAGAATTTTCGTAATGCAATGTTTGATTTTTCTTTACGTTTCTAATTTCTTATCGACATAGTAGGCATTAAGTGTTCGTAGTTTTATTTTGAATGCAAGTAGTTGTTAAACATTTCCCCCCTTCTAACTAATTCCATATGGGGAACATGGGAATTGTCCCCGACCCATCGGGGACCCCGGTCCACCCGCCCCGGTTGGGGACGGGGATTCCCCGGTAAACCGGGTATTGGGGACGGGGACGGGGATCCCCGTTTTCTCAAACCGGGGATGGGGACGGGGACGGGGACGGGTTTAGCACTCCCCGCCCCGCCTCATACCCGTACCCGTATACATATTAATTAATTATTTAAATTATATATTATTTTCCTATTATATCGGTATATGGTTGTTCCAATTTCGATAAATATGAATATTAGTTGATGTGGTTTTGACTATTAATTGATACGTTTTGGTACGTGTGTTATTAAAAATTATTTTAGCATTAAGTTTAGCTTATTTTGGTATTGCGTTTAAAAATTATTATACGATTATGTCTATAAATTATTACACGATACATTCTTAGTTTTTATTGGGAATGTGTGAAATTAAACACGTATTGTATCGCAAAACATTTAGTTTAAAATAGATTATACAAACGGACATAAAATCCCCGTTTCCCTATTGGGGATCCCCGTTCCACGTTAGGGACGGGGATGGGGATACGATCAAATTCCCCGGTGGGGATGGAGAAGGGGATGGGGATGACGATGAGGGCTCGGGGACGGGGATGGAGATTGGGGTCCCCGCCCCAAACCCGCCCCATTCCCATGCCTACCATTCATCATCAACTCTAGTTTGGTCTTGTTTTACTAGTACATACCTCAGTCTCAATACAACGATATATGTTCCATTCGATTCTAAAACCATATAGAGATAATTATTGAAAATTAATAGTACATAAAATCATGCAAAGTTTGACTGCAGTGAGTAAAGATGCACTCTTGTAATACCCAAAACATGAACATCATTATAATGTGTCGAAATCCCCAATTACAATTTGACTAATTTAACTGCCTTTTTTGGGGACCTTCTTTCCACTCGCACAAACTTCCATGCGTTTTTTATTAAGAATATGAATTTTCTTTTGGATTATGTTGATTTTTTTTTTTTTAACGACAAGAAAGGGAAGCAAGGAGCGAGCTTCGGCTAAGCCATCACCCATCCCAAGCAACCCGGAAAAGCTTTATTAGAAACAACGAAAAGTACAAAAGGGACTCAGAGAGAGAGAGACCCAACAAAAACCAAACAGAACAAGAACATCCTAAAAAGGGGGGAACAACACCCGAATCACCCAACCCCTATCCCATCTAGCGATTCCGTCACCACGCATCTAAATTCAAATTCACAGAAGATTTTTTGAACTTCAACCACAACGCAACAAATCTTTGTATTTTGGGAAAGATGTCCCCAGGAGGTAAAATGCAATAAAAGCTTTATTATGTTGATTTTTGTTTTCGTTTTTGAGCTATATTTATCATAGAAAGTAAACTGCAATATGCTTAGAAAAGCTGTTGGAGATGCTCTTAGTTTTCTCTATATGTAATATTTAAAGGTGTTATAATAAGTTTATATCATGTTTTTTGGTGTCTTAAAAAGATCTTTAGAACATTTTTGAAACAAAATGTCTTATTAACTCTTTTATAGAACACTATTTGAAAAAATATATATTATAAAGTAAGTGTCAAGTAAAAAATAAAGTAATCTATAAAATGGCTAATGTAACAATTCGTTCCACATAGATAGAAAATAAGATCTGCAAGTTCCTTATAAGTCTTAAGTCATCCTGTTATTTTAAGCTTTGTATATATAATTGTCCGAAAAATTGGTTAAGGCACAGAAAATCAATTTATAAGCTTATTACAACATTTTAAATATGACACATAAACATTTGGTGGCATAAAATAGTTTCTTAAAACATAAAAAATATTTCAAACGTCTTATAATTAATCTTGGTTTTTTTAATGATACATATATGCTATAATCTTTCACCATATTGGTGCCGGATGGAAGCCAAAACCACATTGCGAAAACAAACCCAAAACCGATTATCAAATGCGATAAAAATTGTTATTAATATATTTTTATTATTATTTTATTTTGTAATATGAAAGGAATAAGGAAGAGCTATGTCAGCAAATGGACATCTTATGTAATTACATTAGAATAATTTTAATTTGATGGGCATGAGATGGATATGATTATGTTCTGTTTTTATGTCTGCATCATAATTATGATGTCAATTTACTAAAACAGTAGCACATACATATTTTGTGACTATCATCAAATGATATTATATCAAATAAACTATAAAGCTTGATCAATAGATTTAACTACTATGATAGATATAATTTTAGAAACGCATAATGATTTTTGTGCAATATGTTTCATGTCATAAAGTCTATACATGAAATCTTGTAAAATGAAAAATAGGTAAAAAGACGATATAACAAGGTTTCAATTACTAGCTATAACAATATCTTTTTTGTAAATTAAATCATTCAAGATTATTAGTTATCTGATTAAAAGTATATATCAACTTATGAAAATAGAATTATTTATTTTTAGGTGTTGCTAAAAGAATCTCCCTTTGGAACAAAATCAATTGGATCAAATAACGCATTATTGAAATGCTTTTATTTAACCAGAAACCAAAATTTATTAAGGCTAGCAAGGAACTACCACTAAGAAAAAGGAAACATTACAAAATCGGAATACACTCAAAAGGATTACATCTCTGCAAAATCGCGTTTCTAACACTCCTCCCTTTGCACTTTCTCAAAACCCAAATTAATGAACAGATTCTCCCCAACCCGATCGAGAATAGAGCCCTTACAAGGAGGAGAATTGTAAAAAAGAAAGTTTAACATTGAAGTGTCAGTGTGAGGAAACTCAAACAATGTTTTGTATTTATTAACACACAAGATATAATGGTAGTTGAATTTCTTTGCAAAACATTAACTTAATTGAAAAAAATGGTACAAAATTGATTAGAGAAATAATAAACATAATTAATCTGACACCCAAAAGATGGAGTAAACAAATATTTATGATAAGAGAGGGAAAGAATTAATTAATGGAAAATGGTTAATTTTTCATTGGTCAAAAATGGAAAAGGGGGGAGTATAAGAGGAATAGTTGGCAAATACTCAAAGGTGAGAACTTAGGGGATGAAATGTGTGTGACTAAAGTTAGAGGGATCCTTTTTGTGAAATGGGCTAACTTTTGAGATGGAAAATGGTGTAACATGTGTTTTAATGTTGTTTTTAATGATGTTAAGTTATGAACAATGCATTGTGACTTGTGAGCCACAATGGCGATTTGACTAATCAGGGCTTAATCGTTAATATCGTTTTGATAGTAATCTTCAATATGAAAATCAATAGAATCACATTTCATATGCAATAATTAAGTTAATTTTAAATAATTCTAAAGGAGGTCGAAATTTTACTATTTCTGGAAGGAAAAAGAAAACCTAAACACCTAAAAGCACCGTTAATTCGGTCTTTAGGCCTTATAGGAGACATTTATGTGTGAATAAGGTGTCTTAGCTATTTAGTCCATCGATAAAAGTTCTGAAAAGAAAACTATATCTAAAAAAATATAGATTTTTGTTTAAAAAGAAACATGCACAAGTTGATTTATCACAAAAGCTTAATAAAAATATTAAATGTTTAAAGATAATAAAAAACAAAATTTTGTAGAAATTTTATGGACAACTAAAGTTACTAATTATAAATAAGGATTATTAAAAGAGTAAAAAAAACTAATACAAATTTAAAAATTACAAAACAGTATATTTTATGTGATAGCTTAATAAAATGTTACATTATTTTAAAAAAGCACAATTTTTAAGTCCCATTCTTGGCATTGCTTTGTTTTCTCTCTTTTTTGGTAACATATCTAACATATGATGAACTAAAATCCAAAAGGTTTGACTCCATCTTTCTTTTATTTTTTATAGTTCTTTTCCCATATATACAATCAAAAATAAAACAATTAAATGAATAAAACCCATGAACAAGCCATGAGGGTTTTGGGGGTGGAGTAGGGAATGAGAAGGTTTATTGGAGGCCTTTATCATGATGTGTAATGACTTGGTATGGTCCCATATAGATCTTTCTAGGGATTTGTGTGGTGGGGTTATATATCTTCTTCATAAGTGTACAACTTATGAAGCCATGAGTACCATTATTAAGAACCATATATATTTACAACCTTTTTATCTATATCCCATATGTGCCTCCAAAATGGAATTCTTTTCACACTCTAACCCTCTTCAAAAGGGTTGCTTCATCAATTGAAAGATTGGATATATGTTCACCATCATCATCACTCTAAACTTACCATTATTATCTTTTTATTGATTTACTAAATTATACTTATTAGTAACTTGTTGAATATAAATTACAAAATATTTAATTATACATCAAAAATAAAACAGCTAAAAAGACCACTACAAGTTTTGTCACATTCAGTGAGGTTTTTGGAGCTAGTAATTTTATAATCAAAATTTTTTAATAGAGTTTAAAGATAAAGGAATTATAAAAATTGACAACCAAAAATGCAAATTGTTACAGAAAGATATTATTATTATTGTTATTGTTGTTGTTATATTCACTATTCAGCCCATTCTGACAATAATTAGCAATGGGGAGTATGTTGGGCATGTCAATTTTTTCTAACATAGTTAGGACAAGGTACTAAAGCTGTAGTAAAATTAAACACTAAGGACCTTAATCATAAATTTTAAGCCTCAGGGACCTTTTCTGTGATCATAATGAAATTACAGGGACGAAACTTGTAATTAACTTTGAGTGAATACTTTGATGGGCTATATGATCAATCAAAGTCCAGCCCTAGTTGATGCACCCAGGCCCACCCATGATTTGGTAAGGCTCACTATTTATTTGTTGGGCCCGTTTTTTCTTTATGTATTTAAAAGTTTAAATATAAGATTTTAAACTCAAAATTCCCTCCATTAATTCAATGGCACACCAATAGATCGAGGCATACTAAAGTGTATAAATTTAGGGGTAACTTTCCCAAAAAAATATGTACTTGGGAGTATTGTAGTAATTAATTTAAGGGCAAATTGCCGAAAAAAAGTAATATAAATGTCTAAAAAATTAAATCAAGGTAACGTACATATTTTTTAAGAAAGGATTATGCATTTGATTTTGTAAAAAATGGGGGAACTTACCTAAAACTCATATTGTTAACCTGCTTGAGCCGGTTACCTTTTACACATATGATTTTTAACCTCAAAAGTAAGTTCCCCCTTTTTTTTGACAAAATCAAATGCATAATCCTTTTATGGCAAAAACAAATTGTACGTTCCCCTGATTATATTTTATGGACATATATGTTCCCTTTTTCGGCAATTTGCCCTAAAGTTATTATGCCACGTATATTACCACATCATCAAACTTTGACACCTGATCATAACCGGTAATTCAAGTAACCGATGGTAAGTTCTCCTTTTTTTTTACAAAATCAAACGCATAATCCTTTTACGGCAAAAAAGGTGTACGTTCCCCTGATTGAAATTTTTGGACATATACGTTACTTTTTCAGCAATTTACCCTTAATTTATTCTAAGCAACAAATGACCAATTAATGCGATATCTATCATTTTACCGCACCAACTTTGAGTTGTTTCTTAAAATAGTATCAAATACTTAAAAGAAACAAAAACGGTCATTTCTTAGGATTATGTCATAAATATGTTCTTTCATAGACACCACTCACTGTTATTAACTTTTAGTAACATTTTGTAAAAATTTATTGGAACTGCATAGGAGAGTCGATGATGTTTCACCATGGAGAGTTGATGAAGGGATGTGAGTGGTGGAGAGGGTTCCAACTTCCAAATATGGAGAAGTATATTGGAGTCTTGAGAAGCGAAGACAGTCTAAGAATTAGCGTTACGAGTAGATTAGGACAAAGAAATTCCATATCATAACCCAAAGAATAACCAAAAACACGGTAATTAAATTTGATCAATAAAATTTAGCATTTTAAACTTTTTGATATCTCATTGAAATCCAACAAACCATTAGCCATTTTATTGTTTGTGAAATTAACCTAAAAACATCACTTACTAAACACTAACATCTCAATTCAACTAAACTTGTAGTTAACGAATTTTCTATTAAAATACAAACAAAAGGAAAAAAAAAACCCTTAAAAGTTCAATGATTATTTTAGGGAAAAGTCCAAAAAAGCCAAACGAACTATTTCATTTTGAATGGTTAAGTTCCTAAACAATTTTTTTGAACAAAAAAACCATTAAACTTTCTCATTTTGAATGATTAAGTCACTAAACTATTATTTTGATCGAAAAAACCATTAAACTTTTTCATTTTGAATGATTAAGTCCCTAAACATTTTTTTCAACAAAATAAATCATTGAATTTTTAAAAATTTGCTACTTATATTTGTTTAACCTAAACTAACATAGTTATATTTTACCTTTAAAACCTTCATGGTCGGTTACATTTAATTTTATTTATTCTTATTAAAAGAAGATAAGTAACCAATTTTTGAAAGTTTATTGGTTTATTTATCAAAAAGAAATTGTTGGAGGACTTAATCAATCAAAATGAAAAAGTTTAATGGTTTTTTTCATTCAAAAGAATAATTTAGTGACTTAATCATTCAAAATGAGAAAGTTTAATGGCTTTTTTGTTCAAAAAGTTTGTTTAGGGATTTAACCATTCAAAATAGAATAGTTTGTTGGGTTTTTTTTTAGACTTTTCCCATTATTTTAATATATCATTTTAAAGTTTTACTTTTTTGTATATATATGCTATTGACGGTAGAATTTACCCCACTATGATTTTAGATGATGTTAATAAATACAAAAAGACAATGATCATTAACAGCTGTAATAAACAAACATTAATGATGTCTTAAAAACAAAAATCCTATAATTAAATAACATTTATATAAGTTTTAATTTATATGTTTATTGTATATTTTAATAAGAACACATGAATGGATGAAGACATGTTTCATCTCGAGATCTATCATGGTATTTCTCGATTAAATTAACAAAAAAAAAACCGCATGCATCAAGAATCATTAATAAATATATTTTTGATAAAAATAAATAGAGTACAAATCAAAATAAAAAAATGAATAAATAGTTGGTTGAAATTGCAATTGCATCCGGAAATCAAGATCTATGTATGTTAGAAGCAATGCAAAACATTGTCAGCATTTGTCGTGTTACATGCTTTTTTTTCTTGTCTTAATTGCCGTCTAATTATATGTGATTTAGTTTATATAACAAATTAAATTCTTTTTAATAATCTTTCTTGTCGTTATTCGAAGTTCTTGAATTTAAAGATTTTATATTTTTATTTTACCAAAACTACAGCTAGCTCGTTATAATCATCGATTTCTTTTCTCCACCCAATGATTAGTAATACGTTTGATAGATTTTCTTGTGAAAACGATCCCTAAATCGATATTTTCAGTAAAATATTCACATTTTACCTTCTTTTTAATTAGATATTGTTGTTATCAATTTGCCTACAATAACTTTACACCAATTGATAGGATCGATCAAAGGTTTTGAGCTGGACCCAATTAACAAGTATGATCTAGGAGGGGATAAAAAGGGAAAAGTAGTTATTTGAGTCGTTTTGTTAGATCTTTTAGCATTTTTTTCCTAAACATATAAAAAAAGCAATGAGGTCCATCAAAGTATATCTGCAAATGCAGACCTGGGTAGAAAATGTAAAAAAAGAAAAATGACAGACCTACATAAAAAAAAATGTATTTTTTTTGCGGACCTGATGGTTATTTTTATAAGTTTATGGAGAAAATGGTCAAAATAACTAATTTTCCTTAAAGAAATTTATTTGTCTCATATTTGGCATGACATGGAACAAGAGAAGAACTAATTGGTCCATGTTTCATGGGACATGGGACGTGGACATGAATTGGTACAAAGAGGGATAACATAGAACAAAATATATTTTTTGTTTCACCAAAATAGATGGAACAAGATAGGGCAAGGATAAAACAAACTAAAATATTAGTGATTTACTCTCATTCAATATGTAACTCTAATATGACACTGGCTATAACTACCTCCTCCACCATTGTCGACCACAACCACCACCACATCTAGCATCTTCACATCCTCCATAACCATCGTTATCCACCAGCCATCACTAACTCTACGTCTACAACTAGCTTGAAGCACCCACCACCAACATCCATTTCCATGACAACCACACTAGTTTTTTCTTTGTACGAATCAGATTTTTATCGAACTACCATCAATTATATTTAGTTTTTCATTTAAATGTCATACTATAATAAATACATGTATATGAAAATTATGTAAATTATTTATAAATAAAAAAATGCAGATTACTATTTTATTTGTGTCATTTATAACAATTATATGATATAAAAATTTATCAAATTACTTCTACAAACAACTTGCCTACCTCTACACTATCCATTTCTACTTGTACCAAACACCACAAAGCCAGAACATTTATCAAATGATGACACCATATAATTAAGTTTTTTGTTGATTTCAAAATATTTTTTTCAATTTTTTGATTGATTTTGATAGATATTTCAAGTATCTTTTTGTTGGTTTTGATGGACCGTTTTTTATTTTTCTTTTGGTTGAACCGAGAGAATTTTGGTTTTTTGGTTGATGTTCAGAAAACTTTTAGGTTTTTTTGTTCATTTCGAGAGGATTTTTTGGTTCCTACATGCACCCTTTAGAAGTTTCGAAAACGATGCGTTGGCACCCTTTGAAACGATTCGATTGCACCTTTATGAAACTAAAATATTTTACCCTTCATCAAATAAATACCATGGCGGCACGTGCCACAGTGACCAGTATATAGCTCCATCCATGCCAAACACTTGTCCAATTATATCATCTTCAGTCTTGTTTAATCATGTATGCATACCACCTATACCGCTTCATCCATGCCAAACGCTTGTCTAATCCAGTCTTATCCAATTATATCATCTTTCAATTAGTCTTGTCTAATCATGTATGCTGCATACTAAACGCTACCATAACAGTAAGATAAGTTCAATATCACTTGTAATAAAACTATCAAATACTTCAATTTAACTAATATTTTACTAAGAAATATAAAAGTGGATCATAGGAGTAGTTTTATCTATTTGGTCTGCTTTGATTTAGAAAGCAGCATCTATCTGAATCATGTTGCCGACATCCACCCTCCTTCCCAAACAATTTCAAAGAATCTTTCTCTCTTTCACTCTCCACTAACTAATTTGCTCATCTTTCTGACTCAATTCTCCAACCTTTTGACCTCATTTTCCATTATAAATACAACCCATTTCCAACCCTTTTCACCTCATCCATCGTCATCACCAATACATACACCATTTCTATATCTATATCTATCTATATATACACACACAACACACAAGAAGCATAGTATTAGTCTACATTTGATCAGTAACCAAATTCTAAACATCACCAAGAACAACTTGTTAACTCTTTCCAAATTCCATGGCTGCGAAACAAATTCGAGGTTTCAGAATTCGACTCAAGCTCGTTAAAGCCGTCAAATGGGCGATTCAAGAAAGACAAAAGAATTCTCATAGTTACCATAAACTTATTAACCCAACGAATTGCGCGGATAAAGCCATGAAAAAGCTATGCAAATTCGGGCGCAGTTTGAAGAGAAGCATGAAAGAGTTATGGCATCGGAAATCGGGTACTTCAAATTACACTCGGATAGGCGATAAAACCCCGGTGCCAAGAGGGCATTTAGCGGTGTATTTTGGCGAAGATGAGGATGATGCACGTAGAGTGTTGGTGCCTGTGATCTATTTTAATCATCCGTTTTTTAGCGATCTTTTGCGAGAGGCTGAGAAGGTTTACGGGTTTAATTATCGCGGTGGCATCCACGTACCTTGCCGGATATCGGAATTTGAGAATGTACAAACAAGAATTTCTGCTTGTGGGTTGTAACTCTTTCTGGGTTCGCTAGCTTTCATCACCTATTTTTCATGGTGGTTCATTTTTCAGATTTTTTTTTGCTTCTTTAGACATTTTTTTTTTTTGTTATCTTGATCCTTAGTTGTCTTTTGGTGAGTTGTAAATATAATTTCGTTAATTTACCTATTTTCTTTAATTTGTGTACTACTTTTAAATTTTTATCATAAGTTAATCATTTTGATTATTAAAATACAAGAAAAAGGAAAAGAATATGCAATGAGGTTTCAGTGGAAAGGAAGGTTGGAAATGGATTAAATTTGAAGTTTTGAATGTTGAATGCTACTTCATGTTATCGACACTTGATATTTATAAGAAAGTTCGTTTTATTAGGGACGTGAAGCCAGCCGAAAGCGCATCACGTGGCATATTCAGTCTGAATAATACATTATTTACTATTATTTAGACCGAATAAAACAACATGCGGTATTATTCAGACTGAATAATACATGATTATCAAAACTGAATATGTCACGTGGCGCTCTCTCAACTATCCTCACGTTTACAGTGAAAGATGAGTTTCCATGTGAAGGTGACCCATGGTGAATATTAGAGATTTATTTATTTTATTGATTTAAATTTAAACGAAAATTTGTCTTTGACTTGGGAATTATTAGTGATGATTGAGGATAACTTGGGACTCTTTATTGTGCTAGTTGAGTTAGGTTTCTGGGAAGTAATTGATAGGTTTAGTCGTGCATGCTAAAATGTTAATTCACCTCGAGAGGTCTTGGTAAGTTACGTTTGGCAAACATCACCTTGATGGATCAAACATATTGTGCATCACGTAAAAGCCAAGTGGAGAGCTAACACGTGTTTTACGTGATAAGAAGGTACCTTTGAAACTAGAGGTCAGATTTTATAGTCTAAGCTCTCGCTAGCTATACTGTATGCATGAGAGGGTTATACCACATGGAAGGCCGTTAAGACTTAAGAAAGAAAGTTAGAAGTCATGGAAATGTGGAAGCAATGTGGTCAAACTAGGTTGAAGAGGATTTCAAATGAGGGAGGCTTTTCGTTAGAGATAGGAGTCGCCTCATTTGAAATCCTGATTGGGTACTAAAAGACATGGGAAGAAGGTATAAGACTTGGCATGGGAAACTTTAGCTCGCATAGCGAGTAAACCCTTCCATAGCAGTTCAACCTTCAACCTTTCACTGTCACATCAGCTTCACATCATTTTTCAAGTTTCCCATCCACAAACCCTCACCAACCTTTTAAATCCCATACCACATATCTTTCATACCCTTTACCTTTTTTCTTTATTATTTTAAATATTAAATAAAGAAAGAGAAAGAGAGCTGGCATCATTGGGCTCGTGAACCTTTAGCCTAAGCCGCCCTTGAACCCGCTAATAGTCGTAGCACATGCAAGCTTGATCCCATGAGCCCGTAACCAAAGCCACACATGCTACGAATGGTCTTATCTTTTTGTATTTTAACATTAATCGGATTACTTTGTGAATTAGCTTTGGTCCCGTTCAATCGTTCACTCTGTCTGATTTGTTATTTGAAAGCCATGTATATCTTAAGTCAATTAGGATTAGGCTTATACTTGGCCATGGTCTCCACATTAAACCCATACGTGAGATACGCATAACACTTGTTTATAAGCCGTTTACCAAATTTTTACATAGTGAACACTTGGTAGCAAAAGGTTCACCTTTATTTATCTTATTGTATCTTAAACCCAATAGAAGCATACAGGTAAGATTCATATACACTTACCGGATAAGATTCTCTGTCCCATCTTGTCTCTCACCGAATAGACTTCTCAATTATTATCATGTTTAATTAATAAAGTAAATGACATCCATTCAACCTCAACTTATTTAGATACAGCCAAGATAACAACAGAGGCAATTAGCTGCTGAACAATTCCTTAAAACCAAACCAGAAAACAAGCATTTTCACACCCCATCTTAGTACCATTACACCAAAAAGCATGCATGCAGATAGGTTGATTCAAAAAAACACTAGAGATTAATACCGACGACACAATCAAGTACATTCTACTTCAATAACAGAAGAGACGGAATCAATTAATGGGTGAAGAATTTCAGAAAAACAAAACAAAACCTCTTCTTCTATTTCATCTGCACAATCCCAGCACTTATCAGTTTTTGGATCTTGTTCATCACTGATGGGTTCTTCATGTGATCCTGTGCTGCCTTTGGGTTCTCTTGTAGGTCCTTCAATACCTGTTTCCCCCATATCCAACATCCCAATTTCAACAAATACACAAACATATTCTTAACCACAAATTCATACATTTAAGAATAAAACATACCTGTCCCATTACAGGATCTGTGAGAATGTTCTGAATCTCTGGATCTTGCATTGCCTTAGCCTGCATCACAACCACCATTATATTATTTCTTACATAACAAACATATTGCAGTAGATTCATATCAAATGTGGACCAAATCAAACCTGTCTCTCTTTTAGCTCATCGGGTGTCAGATCACCACGGCTGGCTCTGTTGATTTGCTGAACGCAGCTGAAAAGTGAAGTTGAATTTACATCAGCCATAAGAAATTGAAACATGCAGTTCTTATACCTAAGAGGTGACGAACTAGAATTATGATTCTACCTCCTGACACCATCTAGCAACTCCTGATTTTGGGGATCGTATTTCAGTCCCTCCTGGTATGTCTCTAAAGCTTTGTCAAACTCTTTCATGAAGAACTGGATTGCACCTTTCCGGGTGTACCCCTTTGTGAACTTTGGATCAAGCTCTATGCACTTCTCTGCGTCCTTCAGACCTTCTGGCATTGCCCCTAGCTTTGTGTAACAAGCAGCTCTGTTGCTGTATGCCTACAAATTGTAAGAAACAGCCACCATCATCATCAATATCTATGATGATGCATAGAACATACTATCCATACACCGATATCGATCAAAATTAGAAAGAAAAAAAAGAAGACGAAGAATGGAACCACAACTACTCCATCGGAGTTCAGAATATAAACCACACACACCACATCCGCTTCCCAACATTTGAAGGGCATTTCAGCCAACAGCACACAAAATCTGGCCTATTTGCAGCTCGTTTCAAGTGTCCTTCAACATTAAGCATATCTAAGTGTTCTTATCGCAAATACAAAGAACATACTCTAGCAGCCTCATAGCAAGAGAACTTTTAAAATAAAATTGCTTGCAAAAAAGTATTTAGCACAAAACCAAAGACAATTTAGCACGCAATAGACAAACTAAATAAAAGAAACCACCACTTTCTTGGATACAATTTGCCAATCCCATCTTCAGTCTATTTCGGGGAGCCATCTTTTTAAATCTCCAGTTAGCAATTTTCAAAACTTCTGATTGAAAAGAACCAACTTAACCAAGGAAGTCAAAGTTTTGACTACGAATTGCCATGTTCCCCAAAAAAACGCAGGGGGGAGTGAAGACTTTTAAAATATCGTCAAACTTTCTCAATAGGCACAGAAAGCTCACATAAGAGGGATTGTGTGTGCTTTAAACAAACAGAAAACTCCCATTTCTATATGTAGTGTAGGACTACAAATCTCACATACAACAAAAACCATAATCAAAGAAAGTGGGAAGAAGGACATCATTACCCTTGCATCTTTGGGGTTTCTTCTCAAAGATTCTGTGTAGTGCTTGATAGCATCTGGGTACTTCTGCTCTTTGAAGAACTCATTTCCTGAGATTGTTATATAAGCAAAATATTAAGTTCACTGAAAATGCAAAGTAAAGAGGACTGGTGAGAAAAAGAGAAAACTGAGAACCTAACAAGAAAAGAAGAAACCAACCTTTTTCGCGTTCTTTGTCAGCAAGTTCAGGATCATAATACTCCTGTTGCTCCAACTCCTTCTTTGCTCTCTCTGCATCATTGAGCCTTTTCAAAGTGTCAGGATTGCGATGCTCCGTAAGAGCTTTCTGAAATGTCTCAATTGCAGGTTCGTAATCTTTGGAGGTCTTTGCCATTTTAACCAAAGCAGTTCCTTTTCTTGTCAAAGCCCTAGCAACCATCTTATAATCCGATCTAAGCTCTCTTCCTCTTTCAACAGCTTTGTCGCAATCCTTAATACATTCATCATACTGAAAGCAATGGAGGCTGTCTTAGTTTGCATCTCAATAAAATGGTTACCAAAAAGGAATTTGAGCACCATAAATGCACTAGAGTCATTTCACAACATAAGTAACAATAGTATTCCATAAAAACAAAGGTGCTTATCCCATTTCAGGCTTGCATTGTACTTCAATCCTACCATATTCTCAACAAGACAACCAACAAGAAAAAAAAAAAAAAAACACAAAAGCAAACCAAATAATAACGACATTTGGTCCACCAGAGAACCAGAAACAGAATAAATTAACTCTATGTCTATCCAACCACAAGTTCAGCATGTTGTAAGGTGAAAAGAAACTTACGAACATAACAATCGATTCACATAACAACAGGTAAAACAACCTATTTTTCCTAACTCAATTGCATGTGAAAATGGATTCAGACCACAATGGCATATGGTCAGCCAAAGGCCAATAAAGTAAATACGAAATAAAACCATCCAGAAGACAATTAATAATAGGCAACAGCAGATAAGCTCCACAAATAAGAATTAAGCTAACAAGGTACAAGTGCTACAGAAATTTAGTTCATCGTCATATGCAGCATCTTATTGATGCATGACAGAGAGTTAGGCATTGTTTGGTAAAAATAAGCTAGCGTTTTAAAAAAGCTAAAGAGAATAGCATCTAGTGACTTGTGAGACCCTTTATTTTAACTTTTTCCAGATATAACCTTGCTAGTTGCTACCTTTTACATTACCAATTTTTAAACTACGTTCTTTTTGGTCATTTTACATTCACAAGCTACCTTATCAGCTAGTTGTTGTCAAATGCATCTTATTCATCAGCTAGCTTATTAGGCATTAGCTACCTTATCATCATCTACCACATCATAATCAATCTGATATGCAATACTCAATCAAATTTCTCATATTTAATTGTTTCCATTAAGCCATAAATTCAACCATTTCACTAAAAAACCATGAACAATCAAGTAGAAAAAACATACCTTCCCCATTTCCAAATACACTGCAGCCCTATTAGTAAGGAATGAAATATCACCATCAAACAATTCCAAAGCCTTTGAGTAATGTCCAATGGCTGTTTCAAAATCCTTCTTCTTATAAGCAGCATTTCCAGCCTCTTTCTCCTTCTGCGCCTGCTCTTTCTTCTCCTTAACCTCCTTCTCCTCCTCCGAAACCTCCATCGGTTCCGGTTCCGGTACCGGCTCCGCCTCCCGCTTCTTCTCCTTCACCGGCTCCGCCTCATCCGCCGGCCGCTTCCTCTCCACGTTAGGCAAATCATCCGGAATCTCCATATCGTCACCGGCCGATTGCATCTTAATGTTCAGCAACACACTAAGCGCCTGCATAACTCTCTGATCCTTCAAATACAAATTCAAATTGCTAGGGTTCCGTTGAAGGTCCTGCATCATCTTCACGAAATCCGGCTGTTGCATATACAATCGCGTCGCCGGATCAGCCGTCAGCTTCGCCCACATATCCGCCCCAAACGCGTCCCCGAACAGATTATTCGGCGGCGCACGTGATCTGGACGACGAAGAAGAAGAATTAGCGGCCGATTGAGCAGACTGAGCATCGGAAAGTCCAGATTTTAGGGTTTCGTTATTCGGATCGATCTCAAGGCCTTGCTTGTAAGCCGATATCGCATCATCGTATTGGCACAAGCCGTGGTGAGCCGCGCCGAGCCGGGAGTAGGCTTTGGACCAATCCGGCTTGAGGTCGACGGTCTTCTTGGCGTCGGAGAGAGCCTCGGAGTACTGGTTTAGGGAAGCGTAGGCGGCGGAGCGATTGGAGTAGAGGACGTGGTTTGAAGGAGCGATGGCGATGGCGTCGGTGAAGTGTTTGATGGCTTCTGTGTAGTTTCCGGCGGAGAAGGCGGCGTTGCCCTTGGCCTTAGCTTCGTCGGCCATTTTATCACCGGCGATTAGATGAATATAGACGGGAAGACTTTTTGACTTTGTTGGTGGTTTTAATTTACAGTGAAGGGAGAGAGGGATAAATAGGGGTTTTCACCTTGTTACGAGAGAGTTCTAGGGAGAGGGGTTCTAGAAAGTTCTTGGTGAGTGTGCGAATTACTGTTGGTGCACGTGAGAAAAACTAAGCGGTTTGTTTGGCAATAGGTTTAGAGATATATATAAATTGTTAATTAAGGTAGCGTTTGATACGCAGATAGAACTGGATAGGACATGATTGGATAGGAATAGGACAAGACTGGACAGAACTGCATAGAACAGGACTGGACATGACAGAACAAGATATAGGACATGACGGGGTAGGACTAGACAGAACAAGTGTCTGTTTGCGTTTGGTACGTCTAGGACTGGTCAGGACAAGACAGAACTAAAAAAGTTCCCCTGAAAATTATTTGTTGATTTTTATATATCATATAATAGTTATAATTGACATAAATAAAGTAAATAATATAATTTATAAACATTTTTACACAATTTTCATAAACATAAATACATATATAATATAACCAAATTCGAATGAAAATTTGATGTAACTGATAGTGGTAGTTATTATGGTAGATCAGGTGAGCAGTGGTTGTGGTTGTGATAGAGGAGTTGGTGGAGATGGCTAACGGTGGTGGCGGTGGTAGAGGTGGCGATCGATGGTTATGGTTGGTGATCAACGATTGTTGGGTAGGTGGTGAAGGATTGTGGTGGTTGTAGAGGTGGTGGAAGAGGTTGTGGTAGTGCTAGAGGAAGTGGAGGTGGCCGACGGTGTCTATCGATGGCGGCGGAGAAAATGACCAGCGATGGCAAACACTAAAACATATACCATATTAAGGTTATATGTCAAATGAATGTTAGTAATATTTTAGTTTCTATTTCATTTTTGTCCCATGTTGTTCCACCTATTTTGGTGGAACAAAAAAAAACTTGTTTTTGTCCCATGTAGTTTCACACTTCCACCTTGTCCCATCCTGTCCATGTCCCATGTCGCACCAAACGTGGGACAGTGAATTTTTGTTCTATCCCATGCTGCACCAAACGTGGGACAGTGACTTTTGTCCCGTCCTGTTCTGTCATGTCTCATGTACCAAACGCAGCCTAAAGCTTAATTATTAGTAACCTTAAGGTCTTACACGAAACGTATTTTCTAGTATGAGAATATGTTTTACACTTGATTTAAGGTTGATAATATTATCATTGAACTATTTTTATACTTAATATATCGTTGAACTATCTTTTTTTGTACACATAATATCATTGCAACCGGAAATAATCAGTTTTCCCACCACCACCACCACTACCTCCAAACCACCACCACCATCTTCTAACCACCACCACTTCTTCTTTTCAAGCGCACACACACATGTAGTTCGATTTTCAGATCTGGTTTAGGGGTTTTCGGCGACGACGATGCGGTGGTGGGTAGCGGAAGAGACCAAAGGGAACCTCGACTTCCAACTTGTCACTAACCCGGATAATATATTGAGTACAAAAAATAGTTCAATGCTAATATGTGAAAAAAATGAATAGTTTGTTACCCGGATAAGTCATTAACAATTGATTTAACTGCTAAAGTTTGTGCTTTCCGTATTCAAGTGGACTTGTGGTTGGAGATGGTACAACATGTATTTGATAATGGTTTGGTGCAGTATGATTAAGTGGTGAGAATGATTAAAAGATTATTATAATATACTGCAAAATGAAATATGGTTGTTTTGGTAATTGTTCGAAATGAATTAGCTCATTTGAATGGTTAAGGGAAATCCCAAGATACAAAATCATTAAGAGGATTTTGGAACATTAAGAGGTAAATCTTCTTTTACCAAACAAGATTCACCTCTTAATAATTCAGATATTACCTCTTAATAGAACTATTAAAAAGTAAATAAACAACAACACCTTATTTTCTTGTTTAATAAATTATGTTCTTATAAATCTATGATGATCGTACGTATTCGTGAGTTATGCCTTTATGTGTTTTGAGATTTGAGGTTTGTTTGTTTGCTTTAACTCATTTTTCTCTTTTCATTTTATAATATATAATTATTTTTTTCCGAAATAGGTTCACCCATATTGATTTCCAACTAAGTTGTATGCCTGAAACGTCACCCTATATTATAAGAAGGATGTAATGTTGGCAAAGAATTCCACATTTATAATCAACATAAATGGTAGTACCTATCATATATGTTATAGGATGATTAATATGTACCTTTTATGATTAATGAACTCAAACTTTTCTTTAATTTTCCATAAAGAATATGTAATATGTAAAATGAACCTAACCAGTATTTCAACTAATTTAAACCTCAAATCAAAAAGATTGTTAGTTTCTAAACTCTGAATAAGAAAGAAAGCTAAAGTATCCACCTTCATGAAACTTGATAGTGGCCATAATGCCCTTAGGGGCACCCCCCATTTATTTTTTTGCCCCTTCTCTCTCTCACTTTGCAGCATATACCCCCGTTGCGCATCTATAGGTGCGTTATAACGCACCTGCAGCTAAAAGACAAAAATAGATGCGCATCTATAGCGCATCTATAACGCACCTTCACACATGTATATAGACGTGCATCTATAGCGCATCTATAGCGCATCTATAACGCATCTTCGCACCGTTATGGGTGCGTTATAACGCACTTTTGGCCTCCGCCGTTAAAGATGCGCCATAACGCACCTTTTTGTTGACTTTTACTCGTCAAAGGCTCTTTTTTTTGTCTTTTAGCTATAGGTGCGTTATAACGCACCTATAGATGCGCAACAGGGGTATATGCTGCAAAGTGAGAGAGAGAAGGGGCAAAAAAATAAATGGGGGGTGCCCCTAAGGGCATTATGGCCAAAATCCCAGTTCAACAGTGGTAATGCATCTTTTTGCAGCGCACTTTATTCATGTCATCCATTGTCAAATTAAGAAATAAATGTAGCTTTCACTAGATTTCTATATAATGCATATATCACTCTGTTCATTTAGCATAGCATTGGAACTGGGCCATTCTGTTGTGTTTTCTTGATTACCCTGTAGTTTCTAGAAAAATCATAGGAAATGCACACAAATGGCAACTTCACCAAAGGGTTGAGAAGTCAACCTACCGTGAGAAGCATGAGAAGTAATTATCAACTATTTTGAATACATTAGAATGAGATGCACCACGCCAATCCCCACACCAAGCATGATTCATTGATGGGCTTTGAGATCAAAGTCATTAAGGTTCAAATCCACTTCCACTCCTCACCCTTCACCTAAATAAGCATTTCTACTCGACACATTTCTCAAAGAAGAATCCCAATTAACACATTTCTTAAAATGTTTAATCAACGTTCGTGAAACAAAGAGGTCCACGTGAGAGGGCAAGAAACAGCCGACTTTAGAACGTAGAAAAATCGATGGTGGAGCATCTAATACCATCACAGTTGATCACGTTGATCACTCATCAGTCATCAACCATCTTACTATTAAAGTAATGACCGTTAGCCAATGGTGTTGCTATCCTTACCCTCCTATCTATATTTCACTCACATAATCCATACTCCCTCCTACTCTGGACTCACCAAGGCACTCACATAACATACACCTACTAAGGAGGTATGGATAGGATTTGCCTTAGCCAATATGTCAACTTAATGTATTCTTCCCTAGCGTGCTCCACCAAAGTTCTAGCTACATTTTGGAGCGACTCCTTGCTTATGATCTCTTTTCAGCCTTCCAATATCTCGTCTCCGCTTCACATAATTACCAATAAAACGTCTATCGGAGTACACATTCCATAGATCAAGAGAGCACAGGGAAAAAGAAAAGCAAAGTAAAAAGGGCATTAAGCAATAATAACATTTCGCTCCGACAAGTTGTGTAGTTGGGCCAAGAGTTGCACAACATTACACCTATCCACCTACCATCAAAATCAAAATATCTTCACTTAATATGTCAAGGAAGAAGCATGCAGGTGAAAATTCAAAACAGAAAGGATTACTTCTCACCAAAAAAGCAACAATACCAAGAGACAAAATGGGTTTTTTCTTAATAAATCCATTTGAATAACAGAATTAATGGGGTTCATTTGAGAAAACAAAACCTCTTCTATTTCATCTGCACAATCCCAGCGCTTATCAGTTTTTGGATCTTGTTCATCACCGATGGATTCTTCATGTGATCCTGTGCTGCCTTTGGGTTCTCTTGTAGGTCCTTCAATACCTGTTTCCCCCAAACATCCCAATTTCAATAAATACACATTCTTAACCACAAAGGCAAATTTCAAACAGACATTGAATAAAACATACCTGTCCCATTACAGGATCTGTGAGAATGTTCTGAATCTCTGGATCTTGCATTGCCTTAGCCTGCATCACAACCACCATTATATATGTTATTTCTTACAAAAACAAGCATATTGCAGCTAGCTCCCCTTTAGTTTTAGTAGAATCAATTCAAAATGTGGACGAAATCGAACCTGTCTCTCTTTTAGCTCATCAGGCGTTAGATCACCCCGGCTGGCTCTGTTGATTTGCTGAACGCAACTGAAAAGTAGAGTTGAATTCACATCAGCCATAAAAAATTGAAACATTTCATTTACCTAAGAGGTAGCGAACTAGAATTATGATTCTACCTCCTGACACCATCTAGCAACTCCTGGTTTTGGGGATCGTATTTCAGTCCCTCCTGGTATGTCTCTAAAGCTTTGTCAAACTCTTTCATGAAGAACTGGATTGCACCTTTTCGGGTGTACCCCTTTGTGAATTTGGGATCAAGCTCTATGCACTTCTCTGCATCCTTCAGGCCTTCTGGCATGGCCCCTAGCTTTGTGTAACAAGCAGCTCTGTTGCTGTATGCCTATAAATAGAAAATAAAAGGGATCATCATCGGTAGATATGATATACATATAACATACTAGTCATAAACCGACAAACAAAAAGAAAAAGAAAGAGCATTGAAGCACATCTCCTCCATTAAAATATAAGCTCCACACCAAAATCAATCTGGGATACCTCCACTTACCAACACTCGAAGGGAATTTCAGCCAAAAGCACACAATCGCTAGTCTATCGCTCGTTTCAAGTGTCTTTCAACTATAAGCATATGTAGTTCTTATTGCAAATATATTAACATGCTATAGCAGCCCTAGAATAATAAATGCTTCCAAAGACAATTTAGCACGAGACTAGATACAGTTAAACAAAATAGGCTCTTGTCCAACATTTAAAGCCAGCAAGATATAGAAAACGCTATACGGTCCGTGTTGATATCCCAAAGGGAAAAAAAAAAGATAGAATTATTTTATGGGATGGATGATATTAAAATGACATATGCTAGAAGATTCACGCACCCGAAGGTCAGAATTGGCACTTTTGGAACAACCACCTTGGAAACACAGACTTGTATCTGTTTTACTTATCATTAAGTGATGCAAGGGCCAAGGGGTTGGATTGGACAGTTTAAGGTTATTTGAAAAAACCAACCTACCTACTTCGCTTTGGAAAATCATAACCTATTCAAACCTTTCTAAATTTATAACCCAACCAGACCCATTACATGTCAGTTTGGGTTGGCAAGGCTTACAGCTTGGATTGGCCTGCTTGAATGTACTTATAAAAAATATAATTATATTACACATTGTCACATTCAAATCAGAAAGATTGGATATAAGCGGTTGACACTTAACGAGGCGGTTGACACTTAACGACAACAAATATATTACAATCATCTAAATCATGTCTAATTGTCTCAACATAAATGTCAAGATACATATCATAAATAGACATTGAATTAAAATGACTTATCAATATACAATAACAGTTCTCTACTTCTCTGACTGCGATATTGCCTCAACTTTGAGTTTGTCAATATGTCAACGTTTAAAAAAACAGGAGTTACTCATTGGAGAGTTGGATTACTAGGTATTTAGACTACCTATCGGGCTAGAATATGAGCTGGTTAACGTATACCATTCAATGGATTATGTACTTGTATTTATTACCAGATATTTAAAAATCAATAACATGAATTTTTTAAATATGATAATTTTGTCGGGTCTGGCGGGTTGTACGGTGCGGTCTGACATGGACCTAGCCCACAACCGACCGTTTTCTATATTTGATAAACCAATTAAACCTCAGGTTAGATTGGATTGGGTTAGTCGGTTTGTTTTTCAGGTTGGGTTAGGCAGTCAAGTAGTTTGCTCATTTTTTGTGGACCCCTAGGCTCAACTCACACTCAGAAGTCAGATACAGTCAGAAGCGAATACAGACAATGCCCTACCATAAGTGCAATTAGACAGAGAAAGACTCCTTCATTGACTGATCAAGTGTGTAAGGCCAATATATTGCCTAGAGAAGAACATGTAATTTCAAGCAAACAGGAAATCTCCCTTATGCATATAGGGCACTAGAAATCTCACATACAGCAAAATTATGATCAAAGAAAGTGGGAAGAAAGAAATCATTACCCTCACGTCTTTGGGGTTCCTTCTCAAAGATTCGGTGTAGTGCTTGATAGCATCCGGATACTTCTGCTCTTTGAAGTACTCATTCCCTGATATGGTTATACAGATAATCTTATCTTCAGTAAATACAGAGTAAAAAAGACCGATAAGAATAAGGAAACCGAGAACCTAACGAGAAGATAACAAACCAACCTTTTTCCCGTTCTTTGTCAGCGAGTTCAGGATCATAATACTCCTGTTGCTCCAACTCTTTCTTTGCTCTCTCTGCATCATTCAGCCTCTTCAACGTATCAGGGTTGCGATGCTCCGTAAGAGCTTTTTGAAATGTCTCAATTGCAGGCTCATAATCTTTGGAGGTTTTTGCCATTTTAACCAAAGCAGTTCCTTTTCTTGTCAAAGCCCTAGCAACCATCTTATAATCTGACCGAAGCTCTCTTCCTCTTTCAACAGCTTTGTCACAATCCTTAATGCATTCATCATACTGAAAGCAATGGAAGCTGTCTTTAATTTGCATCTCAATAAGATGTTTAAATACAAAAAACAGTATAAAATTCATTACATGTCATTTTACATAAGTAACAACAGAAATCCATAACCAAAACAACACTGAAACCAATAAGTGGACAACAAGACACAGACAAGTACAACAACAAAAGAAACATGGACACTTGTCGACTAGAGAACCAAAAACAAGAGGCCATAAGAAGGCAGCTCAAGCTCCATTGATTGACCCCAAGACTCTCAATTTTGGAACGTAACAAAGTATTCGCATGACTATTAATTCCTATCAATTTATCATAAATATATCTCAATATAAGAGGATGGGATCCGCATTCAGCAATAAGCAGGAGATGAAAAACACGAAAGCCAATCATGACAGAGATTTATGCAGCCACAAACTTGAACCAGTTAACAGAAATCTGATTTCGATAAATTAACAATCACATGCCACAGATAAAAATATACTTGAAATAGTCCAGTACATTCACAAGGACATGGTCAGCAAAAGGATACCAAATCAAATAGTAAAATGCTATAAAAAGAAACAAGCACTTCAACAACATCCAAGCACACTATAAAAAGAAAGTTCCACCCTGTATAAACCAACTACTTGAAACTGATATCCCTCTTAACATTGTTAATACTTAGATAAATCTTTATTCTTGTCCAAGATATCAATATAAGTTTGGACCAAAAATATCATGCTACACAGACTCTATAAATAAATTCCATTTAATGACAAGATCAATAGCAAAAAAAGCATATACCTTTCCCATTTCCAAGTAGACTGCAGCCCTATTAGTAAGGAATGAAATATCACCATCATACAATTCCAAAGCCTTTGAATAATGTCCAATGGCTGTTTCAAAATCCTTCTTCTTATAAGCAGCATTTCCAGCCTCTTTCTCCTTCTGCGCCTGCTCTTTCTTCTCCTTAACCTCCCTCTCCTCCGACACCTCCATCGGTTCCGGCTCCGGTGCTACCGGCTCCGGCTCCCGCTTCTTCTCCTTCACCGGCTCGGCCTCATCGGCCGGACGCTTCCTCTCAACCGGAGGCGAATCCGAATCCGGCATCTCCATATCGTCACCGGCCGATTGCATCTTAATGTTCAGCAACACGCTAAGCGCCTGCATAACTCTCTGATCCTTCAAATACAAATTCAAATTGCTAGGGTTCCGTTGAAGGTCCTGCATCATCTTCACGAAATCCGGCTGTTGCATATACAATCTCGTGGCCGGATCGGCCGTCAGCTTCGCCCACATATCCGCCCCAAACGCATCACCGAACAGATTATTCGGCGGCGGCCGTGATCTGGACGACGAAGAAGAAGAATTTGCGGCCGATTGAGCAGACTGAGCATCGGAGAGTCCAGATTTTAGGGTTTCGTTATTCGGATCGATCTCAAGGCCTTGCTTGTAAGCCGATATCGCATCATCGTATTGGCACAAGCCGTGATGAGCCGCGCCGAGCCGAGAGTAGGCCTTGGACCAATCCGGCTTGAGGTCGACGGTCTTCTTGGCGTCGGAGAGAGCTTCGGAGTACTGGTTTAGGGAAGCGTAGGCGGCGGAGCGATTGGAGTAAAGGACGTGGTTTGAAGGTGCGATGGCGATGGCGTCGGTGAAGTGTTTGATGGCGTCGGTGAAGTTTCCGGCGGAGAAGGCGGCGTTGCCCTTGGCTTTAGCTTCGTCGGCCATTTTATCACCGGCGGTGAGTTGGTTGATTTGGTTTACAGTGGTGGAGTGTGGGAAGGGTTTGATTAAGGGTTTGGAGACCTAAACTAGAGACTACTAGAAGGTTCTTTGGTGGGATTGGGGACTTATTTTTATACCTTTTTAAATTAATCATTCCAATTTAATTATATTTACAATATTATACACAACATTAATGTTTTTTTAAGGACTCCAATGTTGATTAATACTTTATATAGAAAAAATATAAAAATAAAAGAAGAGAAGTGATATACATCACTTATTTTGTCAACAAATGTGGCTTTGACCGGTTACGATGGACTTGATCACGGATGATTGATGCGATTCATGGAGGGTGGAGACGACTAAAGGAGGGTGATTCAGTAAAAGTCGTCTTTATTGACCGGATGAGTAGTGGAGATCACTTCTCTACTTTTCATTTTTGTAGCACTTCTCATTTGAACCTAAAACTACTTTATTACTTTTGCATATTTTTTTCACCTCACTAGCCACATCAGCTTTTACTCTCTCTTTTTCACCATTTTATGCCTACGAAATCCTGTAATACCCACCATTCTACCACTCCATCCCACTAACCATTTAAAAAAAAGGGGGGGGGGGAAGGGGGGAAAGAGAGAGACATAGAAGAGAGAGAGACAAAAAGATGAGGAGTTTCCTCGGAAGGTTCCCAACCCGACGGGGTCCTAAATTGCAACCCCGGAAAGGTGGGGGTGGTGTTCGTTCTTGTAACACCCGTGATTTTTGGACAAATGCGAATTCGGGTAGGTGTAAAAATTATCTTTTAAGGAAATATGAAAATAGAACTTTTGATAAAAACCTAGATTTTATAGTCTTGTTGGATGGGAAATTGAAATACGAATCCAACGGTCCTTTCGGAATCGAAATCGGAGCTATAACGAAGAAGTTATGGCCGAAATAAGAATGCACTGAAATCGCACAGGTGCTAGCGATCGCTAGCCTCACTCCTAGCGATCGCTAGTGATAAAAACCCACTTTCTGCTTGTTTTTCTAGGGCTAGCGACCGCTAGCTGAGACACCTAGCGATCGCTAGGTGTCTGTCAGTCCGAATCGGGTTAAATACCCCTCCTTCTTCATTTGGGCATATTTTTCTCATCCGGACTCCGTTTCTCCCGATTCTTTTTGATATCTTCTCGGTTTTTCGAGCTCTTCAAGACTACATCAATGGATTTCAAGCATTTGGGAGTTATAAAACGTTGGTGTAAGTAATCTCTTTATCTCCTTCGAGTTTAAGCTTCGATTTGGGGGTTTTTCATCTCCAAACCTTTTCTCCCATATTTGGCTTAGATCTAGTATTGTTTTAGGTGGAATTCATGTTTTGAGAAGTGTTGGATGCTAGATCTACTAGTTTGAAGGGTGGAGGCTTCCATGGCTTCATCTTCTCCACCTCTCACAACCTCAAACCACCATTGTTGCAAAGTGTTCTTCATCTAGGGTTTGTTCAATATTTGGCTAGGTAAGCTTCATCTAAACCATTTGAGGTTGGATAATCTATGCGATAAGAGTTATGAAACTAACCTAAGGTTCGATTTACTTGATTTTAGGTTGCTCTCGTATTTGACCTAAATCGGAAGATTTGGGGGTTTTGGGTGTAAACCCTAAGGTGAGTTGTTAAAAACTATTTTGTTAAAACTGAGAGCATATCATCTTGATGATTTTACCTTCCTTGCTTGATTTTGTGGAAGAACGTGATTCTAACATGAAATGCTTATTATGTCTAGTTCAAGGAATTCCCCATGAAACGCATGATGAACTATGCTTATATGAACTATTTAAATTGGACGGTTGTATACTTGAATAGGATTATTGTATATTACTATGGTACGTGCTGAATCCATGAGATTGTGGAATGAATGTATGTATGCGAAATACGTGGAATTATGGATGTTATGGAATTATGTGAAAGGGATTTGATATCCGTGCGAGTTGGCACATATGAAATGAGTAAAGGGCTTGAGACCCTCGATTTATGCCTATGATAGGTGGAAATGAATGTATGAGTATTTTGAGACGGTACGTATATGCCTCTGATGGTGTCATGATAGATATGACATCGGGGTTTTTGTAACTGAATGTATGAGTCTTTTGAGACGGTACGTATATGCCTCTGATGGTGTCATGATAGATATGACATCGGGGTTGTTTGTAACTAAATAACATGGACGAACCAACGCAGTATTTCCACACCGAACAGTCTTGGGAGGTTCTGAAATAGGAATGCCCCTATGTCGCCGGCCCTCGGGTTGCTCCTTGGTGCGCGGGCCTCTGATGGTGTCATGATAGATATGGCATCGAGGTGTTCGGAAGTAACGAATGATGGGGTATTGGTTGGGGAAATGGGTCGCTCCCATTGTTTCCGAAGATAATAATAAACCGGTTTAACATGTTATTTATATCGCTAGTATAATCTTGTATATCTCGCATGTCTTAATATATCCTTCATGTATGGTATTATTTGTACAACTCACTAGGCTCCTTTAGCCTAACACTTGTTTGGTGTCGATGTGTCTCTCAGGTGCTAGGGACGCCGTTCCCAAGTAGGCCTCGGGCGTAGAGTGAGCATTGGGGAATGTGGATAACCGGTCTTTTAGGCCGTAGGATTCATTGGCGATCGATAACCCTTTTGTAGTCTTCCTCCTAGACGGAGTTAGACTAGTTGGTTATTGTAATTCTTTACTTGATTACAAATGTTGTAATTATTACATACTTATACCCCATTTTGGGAAGAGCTCACGCCATGGCGTTGGAATTTGTATACCACTTTTATGCAAATGAAAGTTTTTGTTCGCCCCGATTTTTAGGGTGTTACAGTTCTCTCTTCACCCCGCTCCCACATCGACCTCTCCCCGTTGAGCGAGATTGGCACTCCGTCCCCCTAAGTATGAAAGTTCAATAAAACAAGTTTATCTGGATCAAATGTGAAGCCCGATTCCTAAACAAGCATAGTTGGCAAAAAAAAATTCAAAATTCAAACTAGTATTGATTCTTAAAAATATCGATAAACGTTCAATGTATCATAAAGTTATAAGATGAATATGACTATCTAATCATAACATAAAACTTGGGTGTTCATTAATCCAAACTTGGGCACATCAATGAAACATAATTCGAGGCAACCGCTATTTAATACAAACTTGTTATTTCGTTAACCTCTTAAAAAATGTATGTAATATAAATATTCTCCAAGTTATAGTTACATATTTTGTGTCAAAATATAAAATGTTTTAAAAATATCTGACAAACTATATATTTTGGATGATTAAGTCTCTAACGTTGTGTTCTCAAAACTCATTTTACGAAGGAAAGGAAAGGATGTCGAGAGAAAAATGAGGAAAGTAAAAAATAGTTGTGTTCTTAAAACTTTTTTAAGTGAGAAAAAAAAGGAAAATGAAAAAAAAAATAATGCTAAGTATCCAAGTCTATACCATTACCAAATTTTAGCACGTAAAGTAAAAGACTTGGATATCAAAACTTTGTAAAGTCTTTTATCAAATAGTTTACAATAATAAAAACGTACTAGTTTACATGATCCTATAACTTTTTAGTCAACTTTAGCTTCGTAGTTCTTGTCTTTTTGGTAAATAATGGTTTTATAAAAAAGTTTTATTTCAAAAATCTAAAACAATTGGGCTTCACTAGTTCATCGTTTCACTCTTGATTTTAATCACAACTTCATCCCCTTTCCTATTACTCGAGCAGTTAACCTACACCAACCCCAACCTGTATTTCTATGTGACATTCATGCAACCATTTCCTATAGACTATCGGTGTATTCTTGTTTTTTTTATTCTACAAGACTTTGATTAATTTGTGTATTATTTACTATTTAAGTATTCATTACTTTATTGTTAGCTGTGATCGCTAACGATTGGTATTTATTAATTGATGAATTCTAAAAACAAAATCTAATAGAAAAAAAAACACCAACATCTGAAACCGAACAACAATGATGATGATCCTCGCCATGGACGGATTTGAAGAGGGGCACACGGTGGCACGGGCCACCGTCAAATTCCTCCGTCGTAGTGTAAAAAATTACGGTGCTACCGTATCAATTTGTGGTGTGCCACCATATATATTTTGAAAATACAATAAAAACAAAAGTTTTCTTTGGTTGAGTTGGTTAGTTACTTGCCTTGTAACCATGAGGTCATGGGTTCAAGTCCTATTAGAGACATTTTTTTAGATTTTTGCTTTTAATTTCATATTTAGTGTTTATATAAAAAATTGCTTGTACCAAGAATTGAACTTGAGACTTTACTTTTGAAAGTCAATGAACAAACCATTAGACCAATAAAGATTTTGTGAAAATTTTCTTTAAATATGTTCTTTATAGTTAAATGGTGCCACCGTCTGAAAAAAGTTCTAGATCCGTCCCTGATCCTCGCAACATTCCCAAACCTAGTTACTCATTCTGATTTTGGAAGGGATAACTTTTTTGATTTTAATTTTGACCCATATAGAAGAATTAAAAAAAAGGAATATAATTAAAATTGGGATCCTATCACAAGAACTTTCTAGATCCCTTATTAGTCATCCTCAAACTCTTATTTGTTGTCTAATATCTGCTACTTCCAAACCAATGCATACAAGCTTTAAAAAGTTTTTTATATTAAAGAAATAAAACAATTAGTTTATAATTAATAAAGTTAAATACATTGCTTAAATTTTATTTTATTAAATAAAATAAAGTTATTATTTGAAAGAGAATAAATTGTACTTGACCTTGACACATTAAAACATTATCCGGAAACATTCAAAATAGAAGTCAAAAAGAAGACCATTCCAAGTTAAAGAATTTGTGTTTGAAAAGTTAAGCCCATGCTTGCATTAACTCTAGAAAACCCGATCTATCTCGCTTAGGTTTTAGTGTTTCATACTTGTTCCTTCACAATTCACATTATCCTATCTAATGTTTATTAGTCAAAAAGAAAATGGATATTTTGTCTCACATATACACTTTACGGTAGGGGAGGAATTATGGGGGTTGAGCTAGGTCCCGTACATCCACTAAAAGGTATGAGTGTGCACATGCTAAACTTAAAGATATTAGAAAATACGACCAACATCAACTGAAATACCTAAAGTTTCATTGAAATCAATCACAAAACTTTAAAAAAATCTCTTAAAGTGATAAGGACCCATCATGCAACTTGTGGACCTTTGGTCCGCTTTAAAATACACCCAACAGACAAAAATCCTGGATCCACCACTGATTTTGGTTTCCCCATATCATATCATTGTAAATTACAGAAGTTGTGTCTCCGCCCCTCTCAAAATGTAGATGGTAAGCAATTTGTAAGTTGTGCTCTTTATTCAACAACTTTTAGTTACTACAACTATATAAGATTCCTGCTATTGCTAATCTAATAATTCTTTATTTTATTATTAGTTTGTTAGATTTTACTATAAGAGCTATACTTTCAAGTTTCAACACAATATGCTGCAAATGGTATTGAAACAATTATATGTGTAGAATTAATGATGACGATTCAGGATTTTGTTCATTTCAATTAATGTGCAACAAAAATATTATAAGATCAACATTGTACCATAATAAGTCATGTATCCGTTTGTAGGCTCATAAGTTTTAGTTGTCATTTTAAATGTTTCAGGCATTGTATATATGTGAAGGATCATGTGAGCAGTTGAGGTTAGCATAAGAATCGCAATTCATGAGTGTATAAGTGAAAATAAAAATGACAAGCGTCAAGATCTCTTCTTACACTTCTCATCTTAGCCTTTTTTCTCTCACATGATTCTTCTTTTATGTAGTTTTTATAGAAGGTATTAATTGTAATAACAATTAAAGAAACAATGAGTGTGACGTAGCTGGTTGGTTAAAATTAACTTATACGTCTGCATATCTTCACAAAATGTTTTTCGTCAATAATAATTTGTTGGTTAAACTAATTCTCATAAGTTATGTACTTTTTTTGTTATTTTTTCAAAGTAACCATCTATACCAGTTAACTTATTTGTATACGTATTGAAAACAATACAAGAATAAACTTATAAAAATACAATACATAAAGTCATAAATATTCAACTTATAAACATTTATATTTGTATTAGATAATTAGAATACGCAAAAAAAGACATATTGCTTATTTTTTATTTTAAGATTATTTAAAAATAACAAGAAAGTTCAATTAATGTTACCCGTTTTCCACGAAAACATGCTTTCCCACTTATTTCATAAAAGGTTGTTGGTAGAAGTCATAAGTCATAGCTCATAAATCATTGACCAATAATTCATTAAATAACGTGTTTTATATTCTTTTTTTAATAGATTTTCTTTTTGAACAGCAGCAGAAAAATCACAAGAGGACACGAGCTTCGACAAAGCTATCACTCCCACTAAACGGCTAGAAAAAGAGAAGAACCAAGAACAACTAACAAAAGGCAGGGGACAAAAAAACCAGGCTTGATCAAAAGGCAGAGGACAAAAAAGAGAAGAACCAAGAACAACTAACGAGCGAAGAACACAAAAAAAAAACAGGCTCCAAACGAGAAAGACGTACCAGCTAGAAGCAAGCGCGGGGCAAATTGCACTAGAGAACCACTTAGATTGAAACAAGGGAGCCTTGATCTTTGCTTGAGCCAGAAAAAAGAGCACGCGTGAAGATGATTGAAGAACAAAGTCTCTTTACCATGTTGTGCATTGCCCAAGATCTTTCCATTTCTCAAAGACCAAAGAAGCCAAATAAAAGAAAAGATGACTCCCGTAAAGGCCTTGCCTATTTCACCGCGTAAGTTCATCAGATCGGCCCGACCCAATATAGAGAAGCTAGTTAGAGCGAGTGAATCATCAAACCCCCCACTAGACGAGAATCTCCTTAAGAATCCTATTTGCGAAGGCACATTCTCTAAACAAATGCTCTGCGTGTTCTTCGGCCAAATCACATAAAGGGCGGGACATAGAAATAAGCGGAATTCCTCTTTACTCAAGGTTGATCTTTGTAGGTACCCTTTTAAGAGAGAATCTCCAGGCCAGGATGTTAATGAAAGATGGGACCCAATTATTCCAGGTAAACTGATGAAAGTATTTGGTTTTAAGAGAAAAATCATCAAAAGTTGTTCTTACCGAAGAAACCGTAAAGAGGCCTGGTTTCTCGAGAGCCCACTTGATCACCACTTCCCGATTTTGAGAATTAAGATGTTCCTGAAACCAACAAGAAAATGGGATATTTACTTTTTCGAAGTCCTTGGATATCCACAAAACATTATTCCAAATGCTAAGGAACTTTCCTCTTGGGTTCGTCAGGTTGGTCCCCCCACTATCACCGTGAAGAGATTGAATTATTTTCTTCCAAGGCGAGGCATTTTCAGTTTTGAAGCGCACCACCACTTAGAAAGCAACGCAAGGTTCATTGCCTCAAGGCTTTCCACACTGAGCCCACCTTTGCTTTTATCCGAGCACACCAGATCCCACGAAGACTAGGCGATTTTTCTAAACAATTTTAAATTCACAGTTAATTAAATCTAAATAATATGTTTTTATATTCCCTTTTCTTTCATCTGTTTTAAAAATAAACCATTTATAATGAATGTGACTTAAAATGGCAAAATTGGAAATCTGCCAAAATCCGTCTAAATTATATGTAGTTTTCTAACGTTTATCGTTTATTAGTTTACGATAATCAAACCATTGCATTTATATACTTTGTAAAATTAAATAGAGTTTATAGCAGGATCTAAATCTTAACAACCATGATTCACACTTTATTTTTGTAGTATAGATTTATAACAAAATTGTTGGAGATGCTCTCAATCTCTAACCATAATCTTTTTCTTTTTGAACGGCAGTTAATTCACGTACACGTCACGACACAAAATCGATGATGTATCCAAGATCCATACGGGCACCATGGACCGACCCAAAAGCCGACCCAAAAGCCGACCCATTGTCAGGGTATCACCATATGCTCATCCCATGAATCGAACCCGGATAGATAGGAATGCCATCCACTGTCTTTTCTATATATGTTATGGACCACTAGGCTACTAATGCTTTTGACCGGAAAATCTTGATAAACCACATAGGCAACCATGTAATGTAACTAGAGTTTTTGGTAACTCACGGGGACGAAATAAATGCAATTAATTATTTATAATGTGAATAGAGAAAGTCCACAAAGTGAAGCCAATAGGAAAGAAGGGGAATAGGTAGCGGCTAAATTCTCCCAACTACACCCTTTAAATCATCTAAAGCATCACTTTTCCATCATCAACTCATCCCCTTAATTCCTCTTTTACAAACACAAAAAACTCAACCAAAAAAAATGCCTCTTTCTACATCACCCATGGCGATCATGGCCATATTTACGGTGATGTCGGCCGCGCTGTTCACGGCACAGGCGCAGACTCAACCGGCGTCGTGCGCTGCGAATCTCGTCTCGTGCGTGGACTACCTCAACGCCACCACAAAGCCTCCAGACACCTGCTGCAATCCGATCAAGCAGGCCGTGGAGAACGATCTAAAGTGCCTGTGTAACCTCTATAAGAACCCTGCAATCTTCACTCAATTGAGAATCAATATCACTCAGGCTCTTAATCTCCCTAAGCTGTGTGGCATCTCCAACGATATCAGCGCCTGCGACGGTGGTTAGTTTTTTTTCGATCGATTTCCTAAATCGGTTTTCGTTCTACCTTTTTGGATCTGTTAAGCTATGAACTAATGTTAAATTTTGTTTTTTCTATTGTTGAATTTTGATGCAGCTGATGCTCCAAGTGGATCTAAATCTCCACCAGGTACTACTACTACTGTATCATGATCTTCTGGTTGATGATTATATTGCTTACTTACCCAAAAAAAAAAAAAAAACATTTGATTTTTGTTTCTTCCAGTTAACTACTACATTTGATATATTTAGAATTTTAGATCTATAGGAAGGTTATTAATAAGTATATATTTAAAAATAAATAAAAATAATAATTATAATTTTCTCAGGAGAATCTCGTGTGTCACCAAGGAGGTGCTTGACTTTTTTTTTTTCTTTAAACAAGTATATAGAAAATTAAACCATGAAATTAATGTGTAGTTAAACTATAATAATATTTGATCTGTTTTGAGTATATATCAAAAATTGAGGTTTAATTTGGATTGGGTCCAAATTCTCTTTGGAAATTGTTACCGTTTTCTTCCCTCTTTTTTGGAAATCAAATATTAATTAGTATTATTTAATTTGTATTAACATATTACATTTTTATAGTATGTAATATGTATCATAACAAAAACTATTTTTTTTACTCCTAGAAACTAATGCTATTTAGTATCTTCTGTAATCATAGATCAAATATTGTGTGAGAAATTAATCTAAATCTTTGATTATTTTTAATTTCAAACTCATCCATAAAATTACATTTCATAGTAGGTGTTTGGGATTGCTTTTTGAGGTCAAAAGTGTTTTTTTGCCAAAAGTACCTATTGACTTATGGTAGTGGGAAAAATGAGTTTTTAAAAAGGTGTTTGAATTAGCTTTTTGAGATGGTGAAACCAATAAGTTGTTTTAAAAAAGTGTTTGGCTTTGCTTGTATATGTAAAATGACCAAAAGTATTGGAGGCTGCCTGATTTGTGTGAGGGTAGATAGGTCAAGAGAATTGAAGGGCATTTATGTCTTTTACCTATCCAAAATCACTTTTGATAAAGAAAAAGTCAAGGTATGTCTAACTTTTCAAAAACACCGTTTGATCCTTTTTTCAAATGGAGTTCCAAAAGCACTTTTGCATTTGTCAAACAAACTTTTTAAGAAGTCAATAAAAACAAGCTTTTTAAAAGTGAATAAGTTAAAAAGGAGTTTCAAAACTCAATCCCAATTATCCTCATATGTATGGTATTCTAATGTACATCTAAAATTTAATAATTAATATATATGTTACTCAATTTTTCACCAAAACCTTCTATCATCATAAAAACCATGATAATGTACATACGCAATGAATTTTGTCGACAAATCAATTAGGTTAGAGACGACTTGGTCAATTTGTTGGTAGTGGTCATCAATTTTGACCAAGACTTGGGGTTTCTTTATTCCAAGAAGTTGAAGCTTTAACGTGTTTTTTCAAATCTATATATAATAAAGGAATATAAATCAAAACACACAAAAAATTATATTTAGTTTTTAACATATTCTTTATTTAAAAGATCACAATATTAATTATATTACCCATTTAAAAAGGGAGTATTAGTTTATGTTTTAGACATTTAATTCCAAGGATTCTTATTGATTGAAATAGTAGAAAATTAATTTTAAGCATCTAATTTTAGGAAGTTCTACAAATTGGAAATTTTCTATCTTTTTTATTTTCTTTTCCATTTTTGAAGCACCTATTCTAGCAAAATATTACCTAGAAAATTAAAAAGTCTTTATTTTCTCTAATTTAAGAAAAATAAGGCAAAGATCCTCTCATACGTTATTAATATATTACTATTTGTTTCAATATCATCGTTCCAATCCTATCACAACAAAAACTGGATATTATCATTTTATTATCTAGTAGTTCTTTCTGAAATAGTAAGGTTATGTTTGGCAAACTAGCTAACAGTTGATAAACTAGTTAGTAGCTGATAAGCTAGCTTATGAATAAATTATGTATGGCAAAAACTAGCTTATGTATATGTAAAATGACCAAAAGGATATCTTTGAATTTAATAATTAATCGGAAAAAGCTTTCAAAAAGCTACTCAAAATAGCGTCTTAAAGAGATAGCTTATAAGCTAGCCTATGGTACATGTTTGAATAAATTAGCTTATAAGCTAGCTTATTAATTAAAAAACGGGCTTATTAATTAATTTTGGATGCAGGTGGTAGGTCTGGGTCTACAGGGTCTGAAAATGGTGTGGCCAAGATTGCTTCAAGTGGGGTTGTGGGCTTGTTTCTAATGTCGGTTTGTTTCATGTTATTTTAAGATAATAGAAATGTTATTTTAGATTCATTAATATTGTTATAGTGGACGACTACGTATGAGTTTTTGCAAGACTTTACTTGCTATATATAATAATATTACAATTCTTCATGTTTAAATAGACCATATATATAGTTTTTTTTTTTTTTTTTTGAAATACGACCGTATATATAGTTTATCTATTATGCTTCTTGTAATTGTGGTTTAATATATCTAAGTTTTTCAAAATAGATAACATACGTTTGCACAACTTTATGCATATTCATTATAGGTTGGTCAATTGAGATTTAATTGATGGAGTTGGCTATAAGTTATTGTGCTATAAGGGTTGTCTTTCCACAATTGTGATCCCGATCTTTTAGCAATCCCTCTCGAAAAGACTGTAATCGATAGTCGGTTGATTGTAATTTGTGTATAAAGCATCATCCCTTTATTTAGATTTATTGCTAGTAATACTTTTTACCTTTTTAATATTCTAACTGAACTTAATGTTTACTATATTATTAAAATTTGAGTTTTGTATAAACCTATTTTAAACACTTTTTATTTATTTACGTAATACTATACGTTTAGTTCTATCAAAGTTGCATTCGTTAATTGTTAATACACAAGAAATTAGGTTTCAAGAACATGATAAATGGAGCTTTAAGTATGGTTTGATTTGTATGAATAAAGCATATATGACTCCGAAATGTATGTTTACACTCAAACAAAGGAAATTGTATATACTACTCCCAAATCAATAAGAATATTGTCCCATAATAAAAAGGATAGAACTCATCTAGCATGCTATAAACCCCTTCTAAAGTCTAAGTAGAGATGTTGATTTTCAGGATTATTATTCATCACACAATTGATCTCAATCTTTTAATTGAAGCCCCTAACTAATAAGGACCACCTAACTCTTTCTCATTGGACCCAATTAGAGATAAGTTTACATGTATGGATGGGTACCCGTAGGTACCTAACCTTAACGGGTTAGGGATGAGGATGTATTCATACCCAAAGAGTGGCCGAAAAAGGTGGGGAATTGCATTACTCTTAACCAATTAGAGATGAATTAGTTACCCGGAGAAAGGTTTTGTTTTTGATTAGTTAGGATTTGCATTAAACCCGACGAAAGAGAGTACACATCATCAAGCGAACAAATTTTGACACAAACGACGCTACCCCAACTGTTTGCGATACACTTAAATTTCTTTTCAATCCAACGATGAAAATGGACACTTGGGATTTTCACCCAAGTTAAACCGGTTTGTTGGGGCCAAACTTTGATCCCAATAGCAAGCATGGTCTTTTTTGTTTATAATGCCATGGATGTTGGGTAATGCAATTTCTCACCCCATTTTTTTTTATATGGAGTGGGTGTTCCAGACTGAGAAAATTATTTTTTTAGCCATTGGCAATAATGAGTTTCACCTCCTAACCATTCTCTCACTCAAATTCATGAAATAACCATCATCCCCGCCCCATACACCTCGCCCTAGGGCGGGTTTGACTTTTTCCGGTCAACCACCATTCCTCAATGGCTAAAAACATGCTCCCAGCCCCAAGCTCCCCGCCCTAGGGCGGGTTTCAAAATTTTCATATTGGATCCATGTTTTATATCTTTAAGGAAAGTGACACATTGACCCCTCGACTTTAACCCGCCCCACACAACTCGCCCTAGGGCGGGTTTGACCAAAAAAGTTCATCCTTGTGACCTCTAGACCTCCGGTGGTTGGCAGGGAAAAGTCAAACCCACCCTAGGGCGGGATGTATGGGGCGGGGATGATGGTTATTTCATGAATTTGAGTTTGAGAATGGTTAGGAGGTAAAACTCATTATTGTCAATTGCTAAAAAAATAATTTTCTCTTCCAGACTTCCAGTGAAAGAGGTGTCAAATATGGTAAAGGATGTTGGTTGTTGTAACACCCCAAAAATTGGAGTCCACAAAAACTTTCATTTAATGAAAGGTGGTATACAAAATATAACGCCATGGCGTGAGCTCTTCCCAAAACGGGGTATAAGTAATGTATAATTACAACGTTTGTAATCGAATAAAGAAGTACAATAACCAACTAGTCTAGTTCCGTCTAGGAAGAAGACTAAAAAGGGTTATCGTTCTACAATCAATCTTGTGGCCTAAAGGACCGGTCTCTCAACGTTCCCCCCTTGCTCACTTTAAGCCCGGAACCTACTTGGGCACGGCGTCCCTATTACCTGAGAGACACATCGACACCAAACAAGTGTTAGGCTAAAGGAGCCTAGTGAGTTGTATCAGTAATACTTTGCATGTAAAGCATAATAAGACATGTGAGATATACAAGATTACAATTACAATAAAAGTAGCATGTCAAACCGGTTTATTATTTATCTTCGGAAACAGTGGGAGCGACCCACTTCCACCAACCAATTCCCCGACATTCACTACTTCCAAACACCTTGACGTCCCGAATTTAGCATGGCAACATCATCCGAGGCTCGCGCACCAAGGAGCAACCCGAGGGCCGGCGACATAGGGGCATTCCTATTTCAGAACCTCCCAAGACTGTTTGGTGTGGACACATTGCGTTGGTTCGTCCATGTTATTATCACATAAGACCGTGATACTGAATTTAGCATAGCATCACGTTCATGTTATTGCATACAAGGCATCGATACTGAATTTAGCATAGCATCTCGTCCAAGTTATTCACATACAAAACCTCGACACTGAATTTAGCATAGCATCATTAACAGAGGTGTATATCGAGGGTCTCAAGCCCTTTACATCATTTCACATGTGCCAACATATTCGGATATCAAATCCCTTTCACATAATTCCATGGTATGCATACTTTCAAGTATTCCACATAAATACATTCATCCCACCATTTCATGGATTTAACACATACGATAGGCGTATACGATAATCTACCACACGTATACAACCATATAATCCAAATCATTCATGTAGGCATAACTCATCATACGTTTCATGGAAAGCTTTAAACTCGACATGATAAGTAATTCATACCAAAATCACATTCATCCACAAAATCAAGCAAGGAATGTAAAATCATCAAGATGATTTGCCCTCAGTTTTAACAAAATGGTTTTAACAACTCACCTTAGGGCTTATAAAGCCAAAAGCCCCAATTTCACATAGAACCCTAGATTAAAGCTTGAGTGAGCACCTAAACTGATAAGGAGTTAATACCTTGGATTAGTTCCAGATCTACAACATATAAGACTAGATCTACACATAAAACATAGATAGAACTCACCCCTTTCAAGATCTTGAACCAAAACCCTAAGATGGAGAAACTCTTCAACAATGGTGGGTGAACCTTGGAACGAAGAAGATGAAGATCTAGCCTTGAACTTTGGTTAGCTGGGTGATGATTTCGGTGTGGAATTCACTTTCTAATTGTTATCATTCTTCTCCTTGATGATTTCTCCATCCAAAAATCCCCCAAGATGATGTATTTGTCACCCCCTTTGAGAGAAATTTCGTAGCTATCCAACCAAATGGTGAAAACCCCCTTTTTAGCTTGCTGCACGTCCACGTGGGTTGACCCCGTGGCTTCAAGTCACGCGCAACTTGATGTATAGCAAGGTCAGTAGCCCACGTGGGTTGGCCCCGTGACTTCAAGTCACTCGCCCTACCTGATGGCCTAGTTGCCCTCGTGAGTTGACCCCGTGTCTTCAAGTCACCCGCCCGATCTGATGGCCTAGTTGCCCACGTGGGGTGCCAAGTGACTTCAAGTCACCCCGGCTACTGACTTAGGCACTTTTTTGAAGCTTCGTTTCATTTCTCGAACACTTGATCACCAATCTTTTCACCCGGTTATCATCAATTCTTTTAGCGCTCGGTTTAGCGCCAATTCTTAACTCTTCAAGCCTTTTTCCAAAACCAAGCTATCGCTAAAATTCTTAAAATTTCGGGTGTTACAGTTGTTGCCTTAGCATTCTTCCTTTCACCTTTCTAAGTAGGTAAGGACATGAAAAAAAGTCCAAGCTTGACCCAAATTTTATCCGATAGTGCCAAACTCCATAAACAGCACCGTGAATACCCCTAGGTTTATTTGTTTGGTTTAATTGCAAGTCAAATTGTAGGAGCGTCCAACCCAATCACAATCCATCAAGTAATGACCCAGATTTTGGAGAAAACTATCCGATCTATTTGACTCAAGAGAAATTTTGTATTGCCAAATCACCCAAGGAAAACCTATCGAGGAGGTGAGAGTAAATTGATGATTTTTTAAGCCGTGTATAGAATAGGCTTTTTGTATAAATCGTCAAAATGATACAATGACCATTTTAGCCCAACTACTTTTTTTTCCTTTAAAGATTGACGATGAAATTGATCATCAAATATCAGATTTGATAAACTAACAATAACAATGACGTATATTAAATAACCATTTTAGCCCAACTATTGGAATAGCATCTGATAGCTTGTTATAGACAATAGTTGCAAACGGTTTAAGTCATAAAAAATAAACCTACATTTTTAAGTAAATGAGCCAAAATTGCCGGCTCTAAAATATCAAATGCAACCAAAACTTTTAAATAAGTAAATTATACCAACTGATTAGGTTCCTTTCTCTACTCTCCTCTTATCCTTAACTTGCTAGTACTAGACCTAGAGATGAAAGAAGTAAAAGCCTTTTTTCGAACCGAAAAATGATAAAATATACACAAATCTTGCCTTTATAAGGACTCTTATTTTCTGTTACCTCTAAAATACCTGTTACATATACATATTAAAAGTGAAAAGCAAAATTATGATATTTGAAACCTTAACCTAGTTTGAATGACTTTCAACATCTTTTCTTATCATCAATCATTAAAAAACAAGTGTCCGTTATCAAAACACCGAACACATACATCTTGTAGAATAATCGTTCATCAAAGTTACTTAAATGATAATAATATTAAGTTAACTTCAATTTTATTGGATTTTAAATTGTAATTCAACAAATGACTCATCTAAAATCTCAAAACTTTAAATCAGATCTAAATCTAATTCAATTAAAATAAATATCTAATCTTGGTTCAAACAAATCAATCAGTTGTAACCACATCCAATGTTTTTACAAACATTCTATCTATAATTATAAACACCCCAAATATGGTTAATTAATAGTAACAAAATCAATTTGTTGCAAATTAGATACCTTTTAGACTATGCGTAACGACAACATGGGTTCAGCGGGCTGCCAGTACGCCGGCAGCGGGTTGGCGGGCTGTGGAAGAAGCGACATAGCCACACTGCTGGAAACCTGTGTCTTTTGTGTGTGCGTGTGGTGTGTTTTATTTAGGCTGTGTTTGGCAAGCATAAGCTAGCTGATAAGCTAGTCCATCCAAACATGTACCAGGAAGCTAGCTTATCAGCTAGCTTATAAGCTAGCTTTTTGAAACGCTACTTTGAGTAGCTTATGAGGAGCTTATTGTAGTTTTTTCCAATTATACCCTTATTAATATTAATTATTAAATTCAAATATACCCTTTTTGATCATTTTACATACTCATAAGCTAGTTTTTGCCAAACATAATTTGTTCAACAGCTAGCTTATCAGCTACTAGCAAGCTTATCAATCAACAGCTAGCTTATCAGCTACCAGCTAGCTTATAAGCTACGCTTGCCAAACGTAGCCTTAATAAAAAGTGAGATGGTTGGATACTAATCAGAAAAGGTTCCAAAGTGTTAATTGTGGGATTGAAAAAAAACTGATATGAAAGCTGATATGACAGTGGGGTTGAGAGGGTTGGTTATGTATAGCTTTATGCTTCATCTCCAACTAATCATCTTCATGTATTTTCAAACTCACCTGCTAATACTGAAAACTATTAGATAGTCAAGGGACTATTTCTGTAACTATCTCTACAATTTCTGCAACCGGAAGCTACTAGAACCATCTACTCGCCACTTAGGTCTGAAATTCACCACAAGTAACAATCACCAGTCGCAAAACCGCCCCCAAAACTCTCTAATTTTCCGGCGTAAAAAGCCCTAAAACCCTAGCTTTTTTCCGTTTTCCGGCGAGTCTACGACGGCAATGGATGCCGCTAAATTGGAACAATTGAAGTTATTTGTAAGCCAGTGCAAGTCAGATCCTTCCATCCTCAGTGATCCTTCGCTCTCCTTCTTCAGAGACTATCTCGAAAGGTTAAAATACGTTTTTTATTTTAATAGAAATATGAATTTTTGTTGTACGTTTGAAGTTACTACTGATTTGATTCTGTAATCGATGATTTATGTTTGGATTTTGATTTTGATTTCAGCCTCGGAGCTAAACTTCCGTCATCTGCTTACAAGAGTGAATCGGTAACTCTTTTCTTACTATGTTTTATGGTTTTGATTGATTGATTAAAGTTGTTAGGAGGAATATTAAGTTGATTGATTTTTGTTTTTGGAAAAAAAAACTAACCTTAAATTGATTAAATTAGAGGAGGTATTGTTGATATCCTAATTACCTGTATGCAAGTGGATTGATGTATAGATAACATGAATTGACTTTGAAGTTCAAAATCTGTGTAAATTTATGCAGTTATGCTGAAGATTTTGATATCTACACAAAAGATCATGATAGATTGTATTTAGTTAACCTAGATGAACTTTTGACCAAATTCATATTAATTTTGAATTGAAGATGGATGTATTATCTGATCAGACCAGAATTTGAGAACGGAAAAGTATAATGTGCGGCGTACTTTACTTGTCTGTTAATAAGCTTTTCGGACGAGTGAGAGGTTTGTGATGATGGTTGTGTATTGCTAGAGCTTTTACTTACTTTTTGTTTCACATAGAGGCATACTTGAGTGCTTGTATATTGATAAAAAGAGATATTGATAAGAAAAAAAAAGTAGGAACATGAAGCAAGAGTTTGGCACTGGGTAGGTTATGGATAGAATCCTGGGTCGCAAATAATTATAATTGAATTGACGATGAGAAAAAAAGTGGAATCTTTGAGCAGCTCTTCTTAATGACAAGAGAAGGGGATTGATGAAATATGTGAGGTTGACTAGGTGATTATTTAACAAATAATGATAATCTGGTTAAGTGATTGAATAAATGGGACTTTGCAGAAGTCTTATGTGGTGGACGATGATGTCGAAGATGTAGAAGAACCTCAAGAAGAAGAAGAAGAAGAGGATGAGATCGTAGAATCTGATATTGAATTTGAAGGTGAAACTGTGGAGCCTGATGATGAGCCTCCACAAAAGGTGCGTCTTTGTTTCCGTCATCCATTTTTATAGCTTGCAATGGTGACTTTATTTATTTATTTATCATAACGTCGTTTGGTGTATCTTTTTGATCTTAGATGGGAGATTCTTCGGTGGAGGTCTCGGAGGAGAATCGTGATGCTTCTCAGGAGGCAAAAGCAAAGGGCATGGAAGCAATTTCTGATGGTCAGTTGCGCAATTTTCTTTCTAGTGAACTGATGGTGCCTTTTTTGTGTCAAGTTGTACTTTCACTGGTATAAATTTGTGTGCTTTTTACTCTCGATAAGCCTCTTATTGCTTGTTGTAAATAGGTAAGCTAGAGGAAGCGATTGAGCATCTAACTGAGGCAATATTGCTCAACCCTACTTCTGCTATCATGTACGCAACCAGAGGTAATGCTTAGTTTGAGTTTTAATGAAGTTTTGCATCCTTATTTTAGTTTCTTGAATTTGAAGTTTCAAGTCCTCATTTTTGTTTCTTTTATATGGTCACCGTACAGCTTCTGTTTACATCAAGATGAAGAAACCCAATGCAGCCATTCGTGATGCCGATGCTGCGTTACAGGTAGTCACCGTTTTCCATAGATGTTGACTACTGCCGTCTTTTCTTCTTTCCGGTAGTCATACTTATTGTCTTTTAGCTTTTTATAGTTGTAAATGACATGCCTTTACATCCAAATAAATGAAAATACAATTAGCATGTCTGCATCTGAATGAGACGGTATTATGAACTCCTTGTGTCTTACCTTTTTCTATCTGGAATTGGCATTTGGCAGTTAAATTTTATTAACGGCATGCATACTTCGTGTTGTAATATGATGATCAGTGATCCAAGTTCTGAGTTTTTATATAGGGGTTTTTAACCAATAGGTCTTCTGTTGGTTTATCAATTTATTTAATATCTCATTCACTATTCGTTCCAATAAATATTTCCAGATAAACCCAGATTCTGCTAAAGGTTATAAATCACGTGGAATTGCACGATCAATGCTCGGTCAATGGGAAGAAGCTGCGAAGGATCTCCATGTAGCATCGAATATTGATTTTGATGAAGAAATAAGCGCCATTCTTAAGAAGGTTAGTCATCAAACATAACTTGTATAACGTTCTGCTATAATATCAGCTGCGCTTTCTGATTTTTTGGTTTTCTTTATAAGTTAGAAAATCTGCATTAACTTAAATCCTATTTTTAGAGATCTTGAAACTGATCTCCATGCGCAATTTAGATTCGCAATATATAAAATTAGTGCAAAGATTTTTGATAGATCGACAAATTGACAATTGTACTTGTCATGGTAGGGTGATGTAGTACATTATGTAATTGAGTTCTTTTTCGGTTGGGAAACTTCAGATGGTCTTTCTATTAAAAGGAACTCGCTTTTGCAAATTACATTTAATCCTTGCAGATGTATGCTTTTGTACTTGATAGAGTAGAGAAGAACAATAGGATTATTGTTTACTTCTTACTAACCGATTTATGCATCATGATCGTATTTCTCATATTTCCTGTTGCATTTAGGTTGAACCAAATGCACACAAAATTGTAGAACATCGTAGGAAATATGATAAACTTCGGAAAGAGCGAGAAGACAGAAAAACAGAACGTGAGAGGCAACGTCGCCGAGCCGAAGCAAAGGCAATCTTTATTGCTTACATAGTGTTATTCCATGTTATTTCTAGTTATCTGTTTTTCCATTTCTGCTTGCTGATGCTTTGTCATTTTATGCGTAGGCTGCGTATGAGAAGGCCAAGAAGGAAGAAAAAGCATCTTCTAGTGATCGAGCAGGAGGAATGCCTGGGGTTTCCTGAGGAATGCCTGGTGGGTTTCCTGGGGGAATGCCTGGTGGGTTTCCTGGGGGCATGCCAGGTGGCTTCCCTGGGGGAATGCCAGGGGGGTTCCCTGGTGGAATGCCAGGCGGGTTCGGAGGCGGCATGCCAGGTGGGTTCGGAGGCGGCATGCCAGGAGGCGGTATGCCAGGAGGCGGTATGCCAGGAGGCGGTATGCCAGGAGGCTTTTCCTGGAGCTGGAGGTGGTATGCCGGGTGGCATTGACTACAGTAAAATCTTAAATGTGAGTATTGCCAAATTTGCTAATTTTGTGCAACTTACTTGGTATGTATGGCCTGTTATACACTTACATGACGGCTTCATAGGCCACAATAATGGCATAATTCGTTGTTTGGAGTTACTTCAAGATTTTCAGATGATGTTATTCCAATCACTGAACCATGCCTCATGAAGCTGCAAAATGCATGTGTGTGTGTGCATATGTAATATGTATATATGCGCATATATCCGTGCCTATATTGTTTCTTGCTTGTTTACTCGTAACTGTATACTATAAATATTCATAAAGACTTGTACTTGAAAATCCAGATCTTAGCTGATGATTCAAGCATAAACTATATGATTCCAGAAAGTTCTAGTGTGTTATTTGCGATGGATAAATCTGTCGAAATAAATGTTTGACGTGTCTATTTATTTTTACTTCTTCCAAATCACTGCAGGACCCTGAGTTGATGGCAGCATTTAAAGACCCTGAAGTAATGGCTGCTCTGCAAGATGGTAAGTTCTTTGCTGTTCCTCTTATCATGTTATCAGCTGATTTGTAGAAATTGGGTTTCACCTTTGATCTTAAGAGTTCGGTGTAAACCGCCACCGCCTTAAGTAATCTAGGCCGTTTACCATATTCTTAGTGGGAAGTGTTTACTGGCAAGAGATTCACCCCATTCAGGTTATCGTGTAACATACTTGGCCATGAAAATGGATTGTTGGTAAGCATCTTGAACCCGTTCGGGTAATAGTCATCTTCCACTCAGCGGGTAAGACTTTCGGTCCTTTGCCATGCTCAATCAATAAGGTAAATCATATTGTCAAGCGCTTACCCAGTGAGCATTTTAGTGAACGGTCCATCTAAAAGACTCCGATGCTTTCCTGAAGTGTTCCATGAAATCATGATAAGAAATAGTCAAATAGAATGAGGAGTATCAAACAAATGATGATTGTATTCTGTTGCTTTAAAAGTTTATCCATATTTTCTTTAAAATTGGTTAAATTCTTTGACAGTGATGAAGAACCCAGCAAATCTAGCAAAGCACCAGGGGAACCCGAAGGTTGCTCCGCTTATCGCAAAAATGATGAGCAAGTTTGGTGGACCCAAGTGAAATTGAGCTGAGGAAAGTGCCAATATTCGAAAAATTGTTCTTTTTTCGCTTCTATATGACGGATTCTGAACGGTGGTTTTGTTTAAACAATTTTCTGGTATATCAAGTATGGAATGAGTGGTTTCTTTTTCTTTTTGTTCTTTTTAGCTCTGTTAACAAACCTCTGTTGGACCAAATTCATGTTTTCTTTCCTGGTTTGGTTCACTTGTTGCTCTTGTAATGGTGCAAATACAACATAGGATTGCAATCAAATTTCTGTCATCTTCCATAAGAATTATTCTGGCTTGTAACCAAAGCGGATCAACATTGGCAAACTAAGCAAAACCGGAGCCACTCTTTGGCCTTGCTGACCTATCGTACACCGCGCCCTGTGGCCTTGCTAACCTATCCTATGTTGCGAGCTTTGAGCTCGTGTTCCCTCTAGTCATGGCATGTGAGCCTCGACTAGGGAGCCAGGCTTATGGCTCTTGGTTCGTCTATTTGGTTGTGTTTCGTTTACTCATGGCATGCGAGCCTCTACTAGTGAACCAGGCTAATGGCTCTTGGTTCGTCTATTTGGTTCTGGTCCGCATACAATGACACCATACTCAACAAATTTATCTCTAATTTGATTTTTACCTTCGTTTGTTTCTAGACTATTTCACCATGCATTAACTCGTAAAAATGTTAAGCTGTCGATTGACAACATACCATGCACCAAATTCGTGATCAAGGTCATTGTTATAAACTGCATTGTTAATGCCCCTAACTTGATTCGTTTCATTCATAATAAATGCCAGCAGAACATGATACACACCTAAATAGAAGTAATTCACAAAAATAAACATTGGCCGAAATCATTATTTAATTTTCTTGACTTCATGTCAATATGTGCTCTCTTTTCTCCTTTATCCGAATAATTTAAATCAAACCATCCCGTCACATTTTATGCCTCCATTTTGGGAACTCGGTTTCTCCCCAAACCATCAACTCCTTGTGATTTCAACATTATCTCTCATTTCCCATTTTCATTCCTTTAATGAACTACATTACCCTTTATTTTTATTACTCCATAAAATTTAGGGTGTGGCATTATCTATAGCAAACTTCAAAGGTTCTTCTTTAGAACCATAATAATCTTTTAGAAAATCCAATAATCACAACCATGTAGGTTGCCCATATGATAATAAGAACCCCAAAGCAATGCTTGTAATTTTTTAGATTATCCTTAGACATGTACTCAAAAAGGGTTGGAGTTGGTGAGCAAAAGCAAAAAGAGTACCAAACAAGAATTAGACACATTTTAGGAGCCCCACATTGCAATTCTTGAAATATTTCATGGGTGGCCCTGGCCATTAACTTGGAAAGTACTTGCACTTCTTTTTCTCTTCACCAAACTCCCCATTTAAAAAAAATATTTCCTTTAAAGTACAAATGTCCCACTTCTATTTTATCTTCATTTGACCACTTCACATTTTTTATCGAATGACTTGTAATCTTTTCAACCCTACTCGAACACTAGTTTGAATATGACAACAAAGTCGAAGATTGTAAGGTTGAAGCAATTGAATTGGAAATCCACGATTTCTAAAAAGTTCTGAATATCAGTTTGATAGTGGTAGAAAAATCTTATAATAATGTAATCTTTTACTTTTAGGTTATATTTATATGTTTCTGGAGTTTATTATAATGACCTAATCTTTTACTTTTAAGTTATATTTACATGTTTCAGGAGTTTATAAATACAACTGTTACTTTTAGAGATTGCGTAAATAATCATGATTAGGAGGGTTGTTGTGTTTAACACCCTTCGATTTCGTAATATCTACACAATAAACCCTTAAAAGTTGTTACAACAATTCAAACGAATATGGTATCTCAAGATTTCTCGTGTTCACAAGATTTACTAGTGCGCTTGTTGACAATTACTTTGACCAAGTAACTCTCAACTATAATTAGGTCGGACTTTGCTTAATTGACAAATAAACTTCAATTTGAAGACAATTATAGTGAGTATAATACACCAAGATTTATGTTATGACTACAACTCTTAACATTACAATGACAAATTAGTCTAAGAAGGCGTCTAGATGTATGTTTTCAAAGTGATTACTGCGAGACTGCGACATTCAAATATTCACTCAAAAGATAAGTTGGAATACAATGTAAATTCAAAATAGTTGTATAATATTGCATTTATATATAAAGCCATTTTTCTTATAACGTTTTATATTATCCTTATCGTTTTGAGTATTTTAGCTGTAACACCCGCAACTTTCGGTTGTAAAATCGACTCTTTGATAGAAATTTGGAAAATAGAACTTTGGATCAAAATCTATATTTATGGTTTAGAATGGTAGAGAATCCAATTACGATTCCAACGGTTCTTTCGGAATCGAAAACGGAGTTATAACGAAGAAGTTATGGCCGAAACAAAATACCACTAAAAACGCTCAGGTGCTAGCGATCGCTAGCTATCATCCCTAGCGATCGCTAGGTAGAAATCCATCAACTTCTGATCTAGCTCGCGACCACATTCTGATCGAGAAACCTGAAGCTAGCGACCGCTAGCATACACACCTAGCGATCGCTAGGTGTGCTGCAGCAAGTGATTTCGGGTTAAAAACCCTTCTCACTTCTTTCACTCATAACTTTCTCATTTCTCCTTCTTTTGAGCTGATTTTTCTTCCCACATTCTCCTCTCTCCGAGCTCTTCAAGATCCCATTAATGGATTGATAGCTAAAGTAGCAAGATTTGGAAGCTTGATCTTCATCATCTTCATCTTCTTCACCTCATCTTCCACCTCCATTGTTGCTAGACTTGTGTTCTTCAAGTTCTAGGGTTTCCACTCAAGATTTGGATAGGTAAGCTTATCTAAATTACTTGAGGTTGGTTAATCTATGTGATAGGAGTTATGAAACTAACCTAAGGTTCGATTTGCTTGATTTTAGGTTGTTCACATACTTGACCTAAATCTTGGATTTGGGGGTTTTGGGTGTAAACCCTCAAGGTGAGTTCTCTATATGGTTTTTAAAGTATAGATCTAGTCTTATACGTCGCAGATCTAGAACTAATCCAAGGTTTTAACTCCTTATCAGTATAGGTGTTTACCCGAGCTTTAAGCTAGGGTTTTGGTGAAAATTGGGGCTTTCGGCTTTACGAGCCTCAAGGTGAGTTGCTAAAACCATTTTGTTAAAACTGAGAGCACATCATCTTGTTTGATATTACGTGTCTTGCTCGATATTTGTGGATAACTATGTGTTTGGATGAAATGCCTAACTTTCTAGGTTTAGGATTTGCTATGAAATGAATAAATGGCGATTCTCGTATGTATGGCTTAACTTGGACTATCGTATACATAAAATGATTCATTGTGTGCTACGAATGCATGAGTTATATCCATGTGATTACATGATGAATACGTTTATGAGAAATACGTGTTATTAAGTATGCCTTGGATTGATGCAAAGGAATTGAATTTCCGAATTTGTTGAATTATATGAAATGAATGAAAGTATTGAGACTTTCGATAATGCATAAATTGTATAATTAAAATGTTATGGAGCACCGCTAGTCAAAAAGCGAGATGCTATTGGTCACTAGTCAAAAGGTGTGCACCTATGTCCCTCGCCATTCGTGTGGCCGCGAATGTGCCTGGCCTCTGAGGTTGCCTATTCGAGTCTTCGTAGGAGGACGGCAACGGGGTGTCTCGACTCTAAGGTGTAACTTGCTTGGTGAAGGTGGGTCGCTCCCACGGTCTTCAAAATAAAAGATAAACCGGTTTAACGTGATGCATTTGTTGCTAATACAACTTTCGTATGTTTTACGTGTCTTAACATGCTTTTACATGTATGATGTTCGTTGATATTTGATACAACTCACTAGGCTCCTTTAGCCTAACACTTGCTTGGTGTCGATGTGTCTCTCAGGTACAAGGGACGCCGTTCCTAAGTAGGTGCCGGGATTGAGAGTGAGCTTGGGGGAAAGTGTGAAGAGACCGGTCCTTTAGACCGCGAAGGTATTGACAGATTGATAACCCTTTTTGTAGTCTCTTCCCTAGATAGGATTGAGACTAGATGGTTGTCACCTTATTTATTTAGATTACAAACATTGTAATTATACACTATTATTATACCCTTGTTTTTGGGAAGAGCTCACGCTTTGGCGTATATTTGTACTAACACCCTTCGTAAATGAAGGTTTTTGTTTACTCCAATTTTTGGGGTGTTACAAGTTGGTATCAGAGCTTTAGTTTAAGCGAACTAGGTAATCACTGTAGAGTGCCTAGACTTAAACTCAACGAGTTAGTAAATATGACGCCTACCTTGGGTAGAATCTTAGGTGGGGAGAGTGTTAGGATTACGAATTCACGTTTATTCAGAGTTGTGATGATAGTGACGAGAATGCTTAGGTACGATTAGTTCATAAATCACCTAGCTACTGATCTATGAATGCGTTGTACGCGAGTGTTTGAGTAACTATTATTATGAGGACGATAAATGTTGAGATTCGTAAAGTAGTCTATTCTTATCCTATTCTCGTGCGTTTGTGTGACAGATCGTTATGGCGAACACTCGTAGTCAGACGGGTGCCGCGCGGGGACCACCCGATCAAACCGCGTCAACCGCCGACCATCATGCGCGAACCGATGTGGTTGAGAGCCCACCGAGGCTTTCGGTCCTAGGTGGGAGGACGGAGTTTATTCCAAGGGTCAACCTTGATGATCGAAACCCGGTAATAACCGAGGTAACTCCGGAGATGAGAATCTTCGATAACGTGATGAAGGCCGTTACTGAGGCCATGTCTAAGCAACAAGAATCGTTCGCCAGAATGTTGGTGGAGCGAGACGCTAGTCACCGCCACCACGAGGCGGTGGGTGAGAATGCCGGTATTGGGTCGGGGGACGCGGCGGTAGTGGTTGGCACCGAGGAAACGCGGATGACCGGAGATAAAGAGAAGGCGAAAGGGAGGGGGTGTTCTTACAAAAACTTTTTGGGATGCAAACCCCCGGAGTTCCGTGGATGTAACGAGCCAATAACATGCTTGTATTGGCTTCGAGAGATGGAGATGGCATTCGAGGCAAGCGAGTGTGATGACTCCCAACGAGTCAAGTTCGCCTCACACCTTCTCAAGGGTGAAGCCCTAACATGGTGGAACTTGACCCGTACTTCTCTCACACCGGAAGTGTTAGCCGTACTCCCGTGGAGCGAGTTCAAGAAGAAGATGCTAGAGAAGTATTGTAGCGAGCGCGCTCTCGACAAGATCGAAGACGAGTTCCGAGGGATGAAGAAGGGCGATTCCCCCGTTGCGGACTATGCAAAGGAATTCTTAGAAAGGTTGGGGATGGTGGAGCACTTGGCCCCCGATGAAAAGGCGAAAATAAAGGCTTACGTGCGTGGACTACCGGCCGAGATGAAATCGGCGGTTAGAATCGCAAGGGTTACTTCCTTGCACGAAGCTATTGAAGAGTCGTTGAGAGTAGAAGACGATATCGCCCAAGCCCGAGTGGAACACTACCAAGCCGGACAGAAGAGGAAAAAAGAACCGACGGAACAGCCACACCCAACTAAGACGACTAATGATGAGAGACAAGTGGAGCCTCGTCGCGATTTATGGTGGTGCCATAAGTGCCGGACCAAGCATCATGGGCCGTGTCGCCGCGAACCTCCATCGGACCCTATCAGCTGCAGCAAATGCGGGAAACGGGGCCATATGGCTCGAGATTGCTCCATCCGGGGACTAGTTTGTTTCGAATGTAGAGAACCGGGGCATTTCATGAGAGATTGCCCAAAGTTGATGAGAGGACAGACCGGAGCCTCAAGCGAGCCTAATGTAAGAAAAGACAACCAATCGAGGGCACCGAGTCGAGCATTCCAGATTACTGTTGATAAGGAGACAGAGATGACTGATGTAGTATCGGGTAACCTTCTTGTTAACTCCTTGCATGCGTACATTCTAGTTCGTACGAGTGCCACTCGTTCTTTTGTGTTAGGTCCCTTTTGCAAATCTTTCCTACGTTTGTCAATACCTTAACCGATGTTTTAGCCATAAAGTAGCAATTGAGAAGCAAGTAATATTTATGGGTAGTGCCTTGATAAGTGAATTGATCCACGGGGGGGAACATGCTTTGACGAATATCTAAAGTGTCATCTTTAGGTCGAATGAATTAGATAACTATTTTCTTGTTCCATAGATTGTGAAAGATTAGGACGTGAGACGATCTATGTGTTTAATCATGGAACAGGAAGAGTACAACGGTCCTAAGGGGATTAAGTGTTTAGCAAGAACATTATAGGTTGAACAAAGGGTGCAAGTGAAATATGGGATGTCGGCTTAGGTAAGAAACTTTTACAAGGATAAAGGGATTTGAAAGCGCTACTTACAGTCGAGTCGATGCATGATGGAAGTCTCATAGGTAAGATAGTAACAACTTGTGCCAAATAGGCGTACAACTCATTGTTATAATGAGAAGTGTGGTGCGGTTAGGTAAGGTACTCGAATATTGAATTAATTTGAGATTTGGTGGGAATCTGTGCCCAGAAGTCGAGATTAGATCATCCAAAGTGACGAGTACGATTTTGTAGGTGCTAGAGTGTTTGGAAAATTATGGTTGTGTTACTAAGTGACTTTTCAAACCTTGATCGTAGAGAGCTTAGTCGAATGGTGATTGCATGGACGAAATAATAGTTGATATGTATGGCTAAGTATCGAGAAAACGTTGACCATATTTGATTTAAGGAGGAATTGGTACTTAGAAATTCAAGATTTAGTCACCTAAGGCAAAGTTAGAACGGCGCAGGTGATTAGACAAATAGAAGCGCTATGATAGTGCGTATGTGGAAATTTATGGATTAGTGGAAATTAGCAATGTGCTAAGTGAAGAACTTAACTCCCTTATGGTATTCATAGGCGAGTGGACGGAATTTTCGAGGTCCCTTGAGAATTAATGGCAACGGCTAGACACCGTTAGTGAGTGTGTGGAGACATTCCTTGAGAGTAAAGTAACACTTAGTCGAGTGATCGACATTAAATAGGAGACGAATGATGTATGGTACCTTGAGCCATAGAATTTAGTCGATTTGGGTTGGTTAAATTATACAAAGAGTTAAGGTTGCGTGTTCAAGTGGTATTAACTTTATAAAAGTGTTATGTCCTAAGGATAGGCGTGAAGTAATGACTTGCGATGTTTCGATGAACTACCCTTAAGTTAGAAGGTTATATCAGTGCCTTCTTAGAATACTTAATTAAGACTAGTGTTAGTCTAACCGGCCGGTATGGAGAGGACGCGATCGCCTAATCTTGGCAAATGATAGAACGAGGCTAGCAATTGTAGTTCGGACAAGGAGTAATTTCGGGGACGAAATTTTATCTAGGTGGGGAGGATTGTAACACCCGCAACTTTCGGTTGTAAAATCGACTCTTTGATAGAAATTTGGAAAATAGAACTTTGGATCAAAACCTATATTTTATGGTTTAGAATGGTAGAGAATCCAATTACGATTCCAACGGTTCTTTCGGAATCGAAAACAGAGTTATAACGAAGAAGTTATGGCCGAAACAAAATACCACTGAAAACGCTCAGGTGCTAGCGTTCGCTAGCTATCATCCCTAGCGATCGCTAGGTAGAAATCCATCAACTTCTGATCTAGCTCGCGACCACATTCTGATCGAGAAACCTGAAGCTAGCGACCGCTAGCATACACACCTAGCGATCGCTAGGTGTGCTGCAGCAAGTGATTTCGGGTTAAAAACCCTTCTCACTTCTTTCACTCATAACTTTCTCATTTCTCCTTCTTTTGAGCTGATTTTTCTTCCCACATTCTCCTCTCTCCGAGCTCTTCAAGATCCCATTAATGGATTGATAGCTAAAGTAGCAAGATTTGGAAGCTTGATCTTCATCATCTTCATCTTCTTCACCTCATCTTCCACCTCCATTGTTGCTAGACTTGTGTTCTTCAAGTTCTAGGGTTTCCACTCAAGATTTGGCTAGGTAAGCTCATCTAAATTTCTTGAGGTTGGTTAATCTATGTGATAGGAGTTATGAAACTAACCTAAGGTTCGATTTGCTCGATTTTAGGTTGTTCACATACTTGACCTAAATCTTGGATTTGGGGGTTTTGGGTGTAAACCCTCAAGGTGAGTTCTCTATATGGTTTTTAAAGTATAGATCTAGTCTTATACGTCGCAGATCTAGAACTAATCCAAGGTTTTAACTCCTTATCAGTTTAGGTGTTTACCCGAGCTTTAAGCTAGGGTTTTGGTGAAAATTGGGGCTTTCGGCTTTACGAGCCTCAAGGTGAGTTGCTAAAACCATTTTGTTAAAACTGAGAGCACATCATCTTGTTTGATATTACGTGTCTTGCTCGATATTTGTGGATAACTATGTGTTTGGATGAAATGCCTAACTTTCTAGGTTTAGGATTTGCTATGAAATGAATAAATGGCGATTCTCGTATGTATGGCTTAACTTGGACTATCGTATACATAAAATGATTCATTGTGTGCTACGAATGCATGAGTTATATCCATGTGATTACATGATGAATACGTTTATGAGAAATGCGTGTTATTAAGTATGCCTTGGATTGATGCAAAGGAATTGAATTTCCGAATTTGTTGAATTATATGAAATGAATGAAAGTATTGAGACTTTCGATAATGCATAAATTGTATAATTAAAATGTTATGGAGCACCGCTAGTCAAAAAGCGGGATGCTATTGGTCACTAGTCAAAAGGTGAGTACCCATGTTTTCATGCAACGTAAATTGGACAATGTGGCACTAGTCAAAAGGTGTACACTATGTCGTTTTTGGAAATGAGATTGTTTTAAAGTGGCACTAGTCAAAAGGTGTGCACTTCAAGTTTACACGAGTTCGACTCAGTCTTGGGTGGCACTATTCAAAAGGTGTGCACCTATGTCCCTCGCCATTCGTGTGGCCGCGAATGTGCCTGGCCTCTGAGGTTGCCTATTCGAGTCTTCGTAGGAGGACGGCAACGGGGTGTCTCGACTCTGAGGTGTAACTTGCTTGGTGAAGGTGGGTCGCTCCCACGGTCTTCAAAATAAAAGATAAACCGGTTTAACGTGATGCATTTGTTGCTAATACAACTTTCGTACGTTTTACGTGTCTTAACATGCTTTTACATGTATGATGTTCGTTGATATTTGATACAACTCACTAGGCTCCTTTAGCCTAACACTTGCTTGGTGTCGATGTGTCTCTCAGGTACAAGGGACGCCGTTCCTAAGTAGGTGCCGGGATTGAGAGTGAGCTTGGGGGAAAGTGTGAAGAGACCGGTCCTTTAGACCGCGAAGGCATTGACAGATTGATAACCCTTTTTGTAGTCTCTTCCCTAGATAGGATTGAGACTAGATGGTTGTCACCTTATTTATTTAGATTACAAACATTGTAATTATACACTACTATTATACCCCTGTTTTTGGGAAGAGCTCACGCTTTGGCGTATATTTGTACTAACACCCTTCGTAAATGAAGGTTTTTGTTTACTCCAATTTTTGGGGTGTTACATTAGCCCTTATAAAGAAGACCTAACCACATGTAGTTTTTTAGGCTACACACACCCATACTCTCCAACCCTCTCAACCCACTCACTTTTTGACTGCCACATCAGCTTCCACATCAGCTTTTGGTCAACCCTCTCTTTACCCTCCCATAACCCTCTACAACACACACCCAACCCTCCCAACCCTCTCACTTTTCAATTTATTTTATTTATTTCATTTAATTAAATAACATTAATTAAATAAAACATGTAATTAATTAATTAATAATAAGATTAATAATTAATAATAAGATTAATAATTAATAAACTAAATATTACAAGTCATATTTGGCTTTGATCTCGTCTTTTCGTTTCATAGAAAAACCTTTCGGCGAAATGTCGACATTGTAATCGGGTGGATATTCTGGAGGGAACCCGACGTTTACATTTCGCGCGCCGTGATGCGAGGTTTCGATCGTTTGGATTCATCGTTTGAAGAGTGGGAGGTTTGAAGAATTGGAGGTTGTTTGTGTGAAAAAAGAGTTGAAGAATTAAAGGTTGTTTGTGTGAAAAAAGAAGTTGGGTTAAATGAGTATTTATAGGAGTAAAAATTGAAAAAAAAAATAAAAAAAAAATACAAACAAATCAGCAAATATCGGGTTCTACAAGCCGCCAAGCTCATGAAGCCGCCGGCTTCCTTCCCCATGCACCCAACCTTGTTGAACCCTTCCAAGCCGTTGGCTTTACCCGCTGAAAACCCGTTGAACCCTTCCAAGCCGGTGCGACTAGCCTTAGGTTTGATGTACATTCAAACACTAGCACATAGGTTCAACAGACATGCTCAAGTACAAGCATCTAGCTTGTAAGTACCTATGTGAGTGTTGACGTTTATTGGCCACCACAAACTTATTGAAATAAGGATTTTTGTCGTAAGATGATTTTTAGTAGTACTCAATAATTTTGTTATCATTAATGAAGATGTAATAGAAAGCCTTTCTGGATAGAGATTCATGTGAACAAGTAGTTCGGTCCTCCAAAATCAGATAAAGCTAAAAATTGCTTGGTAAAGTATCAATGTCTTATCATATTTAAAGGATTCTTTTTTAGACAGTATTTTTAAAATCAGACTAAAAAATTAAAAGATTCACCAAAACCCAAAAGTTATATTACACATGTGTGTCAATAAGTGAAAACTACAAAAGTTTCATTTAAATGGAACTGGTTTATTATCTTGAAACAATTATATGGTTTTGAATAATGACGGTTGTATTACCCTTGATAACGTCATTAACATTATTTAATATTCACCTAATAAATAATATGTATTTTAATATTATTACGTTAGTTTAAGTGTCACTTTAAGACATGATTAATGGAAATTTAAGTCATAAAATGATGTTGTAATGCTCATCATCTCTACAAGTGGGAGAGTGGGACAGTTCAATTAGGAATAATTAAAATAAAACAATTTCCTTAAATAATTTATTCATTTATTTTTTAAATTTTTTTAGAGAAGTTATTAAAATGGAAAAACGATTTGCTAAGTTTGTCATACATTAAAAGTTGATTACTTTAGATAACTTTAACCAAAAATCTTATATCATGTTATGAAATTGAACAATTTGTATAACAATTTAAAAAATTTAGATGATTTTTGTAGAGATTTTTAAGATTCTCATTGTTAAGTAACTATTTGTTTATAAAAGACCAAAAAGAAAATAAAATACATATTTCATTATTGTAGTTTTATCATTTTACTAAACAGTAGGACGACATTTAACATAGTTCATTGGGTTCGAGTCATCTTGTTAAAACTAAAACATTTTAGAACTCAATAATTTTATAACCAATACGTTTCTCCTAGAGAACCATTTTCTTTGACCGGAAGGTTTCTCTTTTGGAACAATTTCTTAAAATATCATTTTCTTTCACAAAAACAAGCTAAAAAGGAAAAATAATCGTAGTTGTTTTACTTGGTTTACTTAACTTCCTATCTAACTCTCTTCTATATTCGTCAAAAGCCAATACCTTTGTAAGTGAACTTGCGTTGGGGAGTTTTTTTATTTTTCTAAAAAACCTTAAGTGTCAAACTTGCGAAGGGATATATCAAACTTGTGCTTGCAAGCATTTTCAAATCTGGTTTTCGGCTTCAACATTTAGAATCAAAGTTTTACTTCATTAAAAAGAGCATATGGATATATCTTATATCATAGATAACATATTCAATAGCTCAAAATACAGCATTATGTTAATTATTATACTTATTTCAAAAGTTTGCTTAGATGAACATAAGAGTAATTTATAAACGAGCATATTTAAAAGCTACTTGTAGTAACTTTTCAAGATCTTTTTATCATTTTCTTTCAATTACAACACACATAATTAATATTAATTGTTAATTAACATTAATAAATACTAACAAAAGTTATTGACTAAAAATAATTAGTTAATACCATTTTCAAACTAATTAATTAGTACTAGTGAGAAAGTTGAATTCATCCCAAAGCGGAAATGCAAAATAATGGAACTTTCGGGAATTTATGAGTCTGCGTCTAATTTTACCAGATAACAAAAGTATATTTCATTGTCCAGTCCTACCTTGTAATAGATGATACATGGATCATTTGATTTGCTTATATTGAAAAGGCTTTGTGTCACATCCTTAATTTCACCTTAGAGAAATATAAGATTGTATTTACTCTTTAAAAGATAGCATAACAACCAAACCTATATATAACAAAAAGATCACCTACGCAATCCCAAAGATGACATACTTGATGTCAATCACACAAGATCAAACATAAAAGGAAAATGTAATTAAGCAGATACTAACAAGGCTAAGGTTACGACGTTTGGGTCTTGTTGCAATGGTCCTGTACCTCTCGATCGACCCGGACCTCTCGCTCGTCAGTGATAGGATGAAGATCTAGTGTTTGGATTCATGATTTAAAGAAAATATAAGTTAGGATAGAAGTGTATTTGAGAGAGAAAGATGGAATTGATGTGAAATTAAGTTAGGATAGAAGGTTATTTATATAGGGTTAATAATGTTAATACAACGGTTGACGGTGTGTCGACACCGCTAGAGCCCGATGCCGCCGAGCCCGCTGAAGGCGTACCCAAGCCGCCCAGCCCGTCGGGATGAAGCCCGTCCAACCCCATACGTACAGCCTTACCATCTAGTACGGTAACCTTATCTTCTCTTTTATGAATTGTAACAAAACTAGTCCCTAGACTTGGATTATGAACGAATTAGGGTGCTACCTTCTGAATTTGGATGCATCACAACTTATGATACCAAAAATCCTAAAATAGCATGCATGTGATCACTTATCGAAAAGAAAATCAATTATGCATTACAAGGTTATGAATATATAGTTCTTATTTCTATTTATGATCTAAATTGCTCGTATACCAAAATTTCAATTAATTTAAGTAACATTTTTTAAATTAGAAATAAACAATCTTAATATTCTAGAGATCAACTATCAACACAAAACTAATTTCTCAATGAGTATATGTATATATGTAATGAAATTGATGATATTTCTCGACAGACTAGGTTGTACATCAGATTATTGAAGCTCGTTTTTCTACCTGTGTGAACAACCAAAAATGTTTTAAAGTTTAAACCATGAAATTAGTTGAATTATCAAACTAAAATACGATACAAAGTTAATTTATAATAGTTCAACAAAACGTATCACTACAATGTACAACACATGTATGCATATAAACTATTGTCCCATTTTCGGAAGCCAAATATTTATATATATGCCACCTATTAATAATAATTAAACAAATATTTATTTAATAATAATTAAACAAACACGTCGCAACTTCATGCATTGTTTATTTCTCAAATTTTTTTCACAATTTGTCACATTTGTAAAATTACATTGCATCTGTTTCAAATTATTTAAGAAATAATATAACTATATATCTATCAAATATATTAACATTATAATTTTCATAAGAAAATCATTTTTGATACTCACTCTTGACAAACATATATTAATGTAGAAAACACCAAGTACAATAGCAACAAATTTTAATTAATTGGAACTTTATCAATATATAATATACTCTTCCGTCCCAAAATTATCGTCCGGTTTTAATTTTTAAAGTCTTTTTTTTTTTACTTTGACCTTAAATATTTTTGTTTGTATTATTTAATACTTGATGAAAATTATACAAATGAAGATATATAAAAACACAACTCATTTATATATTTTGCATCACGTATTATATAACCCAATCAAAAATATTTAAGATTAAAGTCAAAAAATTAAGATATTCAAAAGTCAAAACTGGACTATAATTTTAGAATGAAAGGAAGTAATAAATATATATAAAATTTGGACTTAGATTCATGAAATCGTTAAACGTGCACAAATTTCAAGCCACGAACTTCCCTTCCATTTTCTAATTGTTGGCCACCAAGAATTTGTTGATTGTCGATGAGAATAGTTGGATTGTTGGGAGATTAGGAGCAAATGACATGTGTTATTTATGGAAATATTTGGGCACATAAAAATATTTAAAATAATGAAATGTAGACATCCTACTCACTATCCTTTTCCTTATGGGGAAAGTACATATTTCTACTAGTTAATTATATAACTTGATTTATATGTCTGTGTTCAATGTCTCCTGAAGATTATAAATTATAGATAAAGAAGTACAAGAATTATTATGTACAAGAAATCTGTGTGTATTTATATATAATTGCCATTTGGCATCATAAAATAATGTTAAGAGATGGTTGTTGAAAAAATAGGTTGACAATATTTTCTGTTTTTGGGCTTAATACATGTTCCCTGAAAAATAACAATTAATACAAGAAAGCATTATAAAACAAAGAGATCATACTTTTTAGTTTATGAAATATAATACTTAAAAGAATATTAACTTTTGTTTTCACTTAAAATGCTTAGGAAAATGCATTTATGTTGATTCTTGTACACATGATGTTAAGATATTTGAAACCCTTTTTGATTTCTTTAAACGAAGTTTTTTTTGGATCTATGGTTGTTTCAATTCTTTTGGAGGTGTTTATAATTGAATTAGAACTAGAAATTAACCAAATAAGTAACAAAATAAAACGAAAATGAAATGTTTACATGGTATATTATATTAAAGGTTTTACAAATTAAAGCAACAAATATATCGTACATGACAAAGTAATACCAAATCCAATTAAATAGAATCATTGGAAGCAAAAGCTATAATTAATCAATTCTTTATAATCAATATTTTCCCATAAAATAACACATACAATATAGTCTAAAAGTTGGTAACATACCATTCACATGTAATTTACCCCATATATATAACTGAAGTAAATTGTCAATGATTTCAAGTAATAGACAAAGGAAGACTAACTTAGCATAATGATATTAATCATTCATAAAAAGACATTTCTATACTTTATATTAGACAACAAGATAAAAATAAATGCATAAATACAATTTTTGTTATAAAATTGCAAACCTATAATTATAAATATTTTGATTTGAAATTCTCCATTTTTAATATTAAATATTGGATAGTGTCAAGAAAAGACGCATTATATTATACTAGTCAGTATACCCGCGCGATGCAGCGGGTAATAAAATTTTATTTGAAACCACATTTTTTTAGTCCAATAGTGTATGGGTTATCGGTATATCCTAAATGAATTATCAAAGCTAACGAATTTTAAACCCACAAAGAACATTGATAAGACAAATTAGATTAGATTACACCAATTGAACAAAATTACATAAAAATCAATAATATGAACCAGATCATATCGAAAATACAAATTATTCAAACTCAAAACAAGTTCTGATCCAATGAACTGGTTCCTAAACATCAAACATAATTTCCAGTAACATTGTTCTTGTTTATACAGGAAAACATGAAAAAATCAAATTAACGTATGTCACAAATTACTGAAACTAAAATCAAGTTTTGATCCAAAAAATTGCTGTCTAAACATGTAATACAATCTCCATTAACATCGGTCTTACCAAAATTGCGAGTGACTGGTCGAAGAGTTTTGCCAATTACCAGAATGAAACAAGAGCAAAAATGGAGAAGGAGATGTGGGGAAGAATACGCAGGGATGACAAAATCAGGGGTATGAAACGTGGGAGGAAGAAGGAAAGTAGTTTTCAATTTATGCATCCAAGGTTTGTACAAAGTGTTTTTGCAGTTGTAAAATTGAATAATTTAGTTGTTCTTAAAAAACTAATTAAGAGTCTTATTAAAGTAGTATAGATATAAAAAAGTTTAATTCATATGAGTTTAAAATAAAAAATTAGAACGTGAGAAGTATAAAACTAACTATTGCATATATATATTTGATAATTAATACTATGATTAAATCAAAAAAAATATTCAATATTAGGCTTGTTTCGAAGGTATTAACGAGACCTATACAATGATATAATTTGTAATAAAAAGAAATGTATTTTTTTAATTCATTTTACTCTATATACTATTATTTGTGTTAATATGATAAAGTTTAAAATGAAAAATGAAAAAGTGAAGGATTAAAAGTAAACTAAAAGATTAATTAGAGGGGTGCTAAGTGTAATGTTTGAAAAACGGTTATCTTGACTAAATAACCACTTTTTTGAGTTATTTCTTTTATATATATATAGTATAGATATGAAGTAAATTAATTATATTTAATAATTTTAGTTTACTTATACGAGTCATCCAAGTCAAGAGCAGTTGAAGAAAAGGGTCCACATTTGAACTATGAATACCTATGATTAACTCATAAGTCAATACACCAAACATTTATATGAAGTCTAACCTATCACACCATATATATATATATATATATATATATATACCACTTTTTGGTTGTGAACGTGAGGACAACCGAGAGCGCGACACGTGGCGGATGACTAGGCGCCACGTCAAGTCCACGGCGGATGACTAGGCGCGATTCATGGGAGGGCATTGAATTAAAGAGGGGGACCACACTCAAAGCCGCCACGTGTCGCGCTCTCGGTTGTCCTCACGTTCACAACCAAAAAGTGGTTCACATTTGAACTTTCCTCTATATATATATACACACACATATATAGAGGAATGTTTGATTAAGGAAAAATCTAAAATTATAGAGAATCAAGAAACACCTTGCTTGTAGCCCTTTATCTGGATCATATATAATCTTGCATAGTAGTAAATTAAAGCTGTGTTTAGTAAACTAACTGATAAGGTAGCTGATGAATAAGTTGCGTTTGACAAAACTAGCTGATAAAGTAAAATGCATGTTTAAATTTGCTAGTGTAAAACTTAGTATAGATATATTTGGAATAAAAAATAATAAGTCTTATAAGTCATCAAAATGCTAGTGAGAATAACTTTTCAAAAAGTTAGCTTATAATCTTAGTTGGGTTAGATGTCGTTACAAGGGGGAAACAGTCTTAGTTGGGAGAATTGGGTTTATAACCCGCTTGATGCTGTTCTGTTTTGTTCCTCTCTACCTTCTCGCTAGTTCCTCTTAATAAAATTTCTCTCTTTTGCTGTAAAAAAAACAAAAAAAGCTTATAATCTAACTTATGGTTCATCCAAATATGTACCTGACTTATAAGTTAACTTATAAACTAGTTTATTTTTGTTAAACAATGCCTAAGTTGTTTTTGATTTTTTATGCATCTATGCATATTAAAAATCACTTCTATGTATAAGTGCATACGGTCCATATAGTAGGCTATGAGGGGTTTTTCGGTTTTTCGTTTCTTTGAGCTTTCCCCTTAAACATGATCTTAAATACACACACACACACACACACACACACACATACACACACTTAGGCTCACGTGAAAACAAACTGTTTTCGTAAGATCGCGTGAGACTATGACTTAGTGTATGAAACTTCACAACAAAACACCATGAAGGTAAATAAATATTCATACTAAAAAACACTTTCAATGTAAAAAAAATTCAAAACAAGTTAAAAAACGAAACCTTCACAGCTCAAAAAATTGTGAAGATAACAAATAAATAATCTGAACCTTCACATCAAAAAACACCGTGAACGTAACATTTACAGTGTTTTTGCTATAATTGTTCAGTTTTTTTACCTTCACAGTGTTTTGATGTGAAGTTTCATGTAAAAAGTGTTGTTCTCACCGGTCTCACGAAAACAACTTGGTATCACGTGAACCTGACCCTATATAAATGAGAAGTAGACAAGTGGTCCTAATCCATCATTTGACCAACATATTTACTATATATTACATTTAAAAGTTATGTAGAAAGTATATGTACATATATTTTCTTTATGGCAAACTAAAAAGAAAAAAACGGTTTTATTACCGATCAACAACTTGAGAAATACGTATATGTCAAGATCAAGGTGAGGAGAGTTCTTGAAGTAAAAGATAACGGATTTTTTTTTGAAAATAAAGTGTGTGAAAACTAAGCAAAATATATAAACATTTGAATGTAAGATTTAAATAAATTTATAGAGTTTAATAACTTTGAATCGAATTCCTTATACGAGCATTAAAACACAAAGATGACACGTGTGAAAGTGGGCCATTTGTTAGCCAATCAGTGATAACTTGTTGGTCATGGACCTTTGACTTCTACTCCATGCATAGAGTTAAAATTAAGCAATGGAGACAAAAATAAATGTGATATATACATGTTTACATTTGAGAAAATTTTAAAAATCCTCAACTTTTAAATGATTAAACCTTTGAATACTTTTTTACTGAATAAATTCTTATATTTATTAAAATTCAGGTAAATAAAAACTTGAATTTATAACTAAAATAAAAACTCAAAAAAAAAGGTTAGACGGAAAAATTCTAGTTCCTTTTTTAACCGCTAAATCTTTTTAAATCGTAAAAAGGTTAGACGAAAAGGAGAGCTTCGACATATTACTTAAGATGGGAGGATGATGGCTTATGCAAATTAAACTAAAAGATATGGATTGTTTATCATATTATTTCCAAAGTGCGATGATATCTATTTGATTTCTTTTATTTCCATTTTACTCGCATTCAAATAAGGTTTTTAGGGTTAATCATAGGGTCAAATTTTAACGAAGTGAAATTCAACTTTTTTTATCTTCAATCTTAAGAAAACCAAGTTTAGAAATTTAGAAACCAAAATAGATTGAAGTTCGTTTTCGTCATTATTTTGAAAAAAACATTAATTTTATCACCATTTGAAGTTGGCGTATTAAAATAGAAGTTTTTAAAGTTGATAAAACAAAATTAAATTTTAGAGTAAATTACAGATTTTGTTATTTTAGCTTTAAAAGTAAGGTTTTCGTTCTTATAATTCACAATACATTTCTTTTTCCATCACTATGTCTAAGTATTAGTTTTAATTTAAGCATAAAGGATTAAAATAAAAAAAATTGTTAAACTAAAGGATAAAAAATCAGTAAAGTTTGAAACATAAAAACAAAAACAATGATAAAATATAAACTATGTGTATGAATGTAATTTTAAAATTCTATGGATAAAAATTATAAAATTCATCGGACCACGGGGACAAAAAAGTAATTTACTCATAGATTCTATTTTGATGTAACATACATACGATAAATTATTCATTTAAGGTTTACACACATATCATTAAAAATACAGATAAGATTCTATCACGATGATATTACCGACGGTCGAAACAGTTGGAAAACAGATGGAAAACAGTTGCAAATCGGCTTTATCGATGGTTTTCTGGTTGGTAAAAGCTACCAACGGTTTTTTCGACGACTCTTACCGACTGCTTTCGACTGTTTTATTTACTAACGTCTTTCCAATGACTTTTATTGATCGTTTTCCGACTGTTTCATTTACCGCCAACTTTCCAACGGGTTATCTATGCTTCTCTGACTGTTTTTCAACGGTTTTCCAACGACTTATTAAAAAATTAAAATAAAAATAAACAGTGGGTAAACCATCAGAAAGTAGTCGGAAATGACCGTCGGTAATACACTGTTTTTTAGTAGTGGGTAAACATCACACTATTATCATAAGAGGTCTTCTATTTATTAAAGCATTATCACATCAAAATTATATCATTTTCAACAACAAAAAATATTTAATTAAGAGATACAAACAAATATTTAAAGGATAATTATAAACATAATATAACAGAGAACTATCGATAAATATCAAGATATTTTATTTTATTTTAACTTTTATTAAGAATTAAAGGATTAGAATCGTTTTTACATTTTTTTTATAAAACATATATGTTATTGTTTGAACTCCTACCAATAACACATAACCAAACGAGAAGCCAACAATAATAACAATAATAAATATATAATGGACAATATCATTTGGAACAGTATAATTCTATAGAGGTGGCAATATATTTTGACAACATTTTATGGATCACTTAAATGAAGTGGTGGTGTAATTAACGATGAACATGTGGCGTATGTTAGTTATACAAGTTAATAGGGATGATCAAAAAATCGACTAACTAGAGAAATTCGATCAATCTAACCAGAAAAGTCTCAAAAAATCAACTTAAGGTAACTCGACATATTATCAATATAAAATTTGGGAAATTTAAATCTATTGGGTTGATAGGCATAACTTAACCTGATAATCTAATAAAAGTTTCAACGGCTTCTTTAAAATTACTTGTATTTGTATTTAGTATGTATAAATTACCCAAATAACTTGATAATAATGGTGCCAACGTCAGAAAATTATATGTAATACTTAACATATTCGATGACCTCCCATATTTTTTTGAATGATTAATCGAATTTCAAAGAAGATTTCCTTCTTTTTATGTTTTTCATATTGTTTTTTTACTTTATTTGAACATAACCCGACCAATTCGATCAACCCGACCCGCCCGAATGGGTTGGGTTGTTTTTTCCTACATTGGGAAGAGGGGTAGTCTAAACATAGCATTTATGGTCGAACCAAACTTACTCTATGAAAATACAAGCAAAAGCTATATTTGCTAATGACTTTATATAATATGCTTTTTCATTGTGAATATTTTTCTGCTTATCTTTTTGGTTCTTCATGTTTTCAAAACATAATCGAAGAGATCATTACGTTTTCTTGATATCTATCAGTTACTTTCATGTATTGCTAAATATATAAAGTGAATCTGATGGAGTTAACTGGCATAGAAAGTTGGAGTCAATTACTTTAGAAGGTCACATGATAGGGGGTGAAAAAGGAGGTGAGTTGGTTTACGCAAACTTACCAATGTAAGATCTAATGAAGTGACATCTTAGTGGACTGAAAGTTCTGATAACGAACATGACATAAAAATGACAAGATTTAAACTTTAATTTCAACAATGATAGAATAGCGTTTTATAACCCATTTTAAATCATCAAATAACTCTCGTATAGTTGTTAAAGATCTTGTACTTGATGATTTATCTATGCCCTCAAGCCATAAATGAGAAAAAGAAGCTAGCTACACTAAAACTGGTTTATATGGTGTCATGTAGTGAACTTCTTATAATATAATAGCTTCTTAGATAACGTTGATGGCTACATATAGTGGTTGTGAAATTCTATCGAGCATGCAATTTCACTTAATTCTCTTATATACTTGATATGATACGAGAATGACGAACTACATATAGTGGTTGCAAAATTAGCCTAGACAAAATAATTGTTATAACTTGGACAAATAATAGTTATAAGAAATTCGACCAGTTAACCAAGAACTTACTAGGGCGCATGTTTAGCATCATTGAGATGTTTTGACCTTAGCTAACTACTATGAAATTATAGAATGTGCACACATGATAGTGGGTCATGACAGATAGAGAAAGAACTAAGCATTAATGCACATTAATTCGTAAGATTTTTGCAACCAATGTAGGTAATCAACCAGGTCTAAAAAGCTTAATGATGAATGCATGTATAGAAAAATATTAACATTTAATAGAAAAATACGCACTTACACAAATAATAAAAACACTTGCACAAATAACATAAACAAATATTAGAGTACTCTGAATATTAACATCTAATAATAAAAAAATAAGTAGAGAAAAGTAACCAATAAAAATATCTAACAATAATAAATATACATGAGATTAAAAGTTAAAGCAAATTAAGGCTTGTTATATGTGTTAAAATTGTTGAAGTATAAAAACAGTCAAATAGGTAAAATATATAACCAATTTCTTTAAAATTGTTACACATCATATTCAAAAGAAAAAAAAAGTATCATTAATCAGTTGGAAGCTCCAAATCAAATGCACCATTAATATTAAGAATGTATATTAAAACATGGAAAATTATAGAAAGGTGGGAATATAAAACATATTTTCCCTGTTTTCTATTTCACTTTATATCTGTTGCACCTTCAATTACATCAAAATATACCTGATTGGTTTTTATAATATTTAAATATCTTTTACTAAAACAATAAAATTAAAGTAATCTTAGATTTTCGTTTTAATGCAAACCCTACAATAAATTTAGGTTTTATATATAGGATATCAAAAATATATAAATAATTTATCAGGGTATTTTGTAGCATTAAAGTTTATAAAATCAAACGTTCTTATATCATATCTAAAAGTGTTATAATAAATATTTAATACCGATTTTAGATGTGTTAGTTTTTTAAGATTATTTTGAAACTAAGGCTTTGTTTGGCAAGCATAAGCTAGCTTATAAGCTAGTCCATCCAAACATGTACCAGGAAGCTAGCTATAAGCTAGCTTTTTGAAACGCTACTTTGAGTAGCTTATGATGAGCTTATTGTAGCTTTTTCCAATTATACCCTTATTAATATTAATTATTAAATTCAAATATACCCTTTTGGTCATTTTACATACTCATAAGCTAGTTTTTGCCAAACATAATTTGTTCAACAGCTAGCTTATCAGCTACTAACACGTTTATCAATCAACAGCTAGCTTATCAGCTATCCGCTAGCTTATCAGCTACCAGCTAGCTTATAAGCTACGCTTGCCAAACATAGCCTAAGTGCCTAATTAGCTTTACTTATGATACTATTTAAAACAGGTCTTATAAAACTAATGTCCTACAAAAAGATGTGTTCAAAAATTGTGTTTGTAGGTTCTAGTTCGTTGTACAATATAGTAGGCGATCTTTAGTTGCAAGTTTTGGATCATGGCGTAGCTCAACAAAAGGTTTTCGATTACAAGTTCTGATTCGTGGCACTTCTCAGCAGCTTAGCAAGCTTATATCATGTGAAACATTTGGTTGGTAGGTGCAACCCAATAGAGGAATCCATCGGGTTTGTTTATTCCTTCCTTGTAAACTTCATGTTTCCATCAGCTTGGGTTTTACTTTACTGTCCGATCGGGGCTGCCTTGGGCACCCATTGTTTTCTGCATAGCATTGTGTACTCTGATTCGGTTGTTTTGAGTTTGGGTTTAATAAAATGTCTGCCTTGGCGTTAAGAAATGCCCCATACAAAAAGGCTTTTCAAAAATGTTATGAAAGGCTTGGTAAAAATCCCACAATGGCATAAACATTTTATATAGAAATTCTTTTAACTTATGTTTATTAGAGTAATATGCTAAAATACTTAATTATACGTTTATTGCCTTTGGTGTGTAGCTCAGTTGACAAAAGCATGAGAAAAAATTGCCCAAATACAAGAGTTGTTGGGTTTGATCCCGAGTTTCACTAGTCTCAACTGCCGACTCCTTACACTACCCCACCCCACCCTCTCTCTACTTTCTCTCTATCTGTCTTTTTTTTTGTCTTGATTAGCAAGGATTGATAAGATAGTGGAAATCTGATGTGGCGCTGATGTGACGTTTGGTACCATTGGCAAGCGTTATGACCATTGTGGATGGTCTAATAATCTTTAATCAAATTAGATGTAAGTCATAGACATTAAAGAGATTTTGGTACCAAATGGAAAAGGGGTTGTAAAATGGTGGATCGAAGTGAGAAGCACGATATCATAAAAAGCTTTCATAGTAAGGAGGACACGTAAACTTTAGGATGACGAAAGTGGTGACGTAGCAGTGGAGTAAGAGTGCAATTACAGAGACCCAGCAAAATTGATAGTTTTAAGAATTTTCCACTTCCAGCCCCTATACTCTTTTATTTTTCATTTACACCCCCTCACTACAATAAATATTATATTGGCAAATGGCAATTCATAAGTCATAGACCGAGTATATTTTATTTATATTGATTAATTAATTAAATATAGCATTAAAACATAGAGGTTTAATTATATACTTCTCCTTTCATAGGCTAAAGTCATGTTTGATTTATTAGTTAAACCTAAATTAACCACTATTTAAAGATTGATGATAAAAGTATTTGGAGTTTTCCCCCTAATTATTATATATTTATTTGTTATTTTGAATGATTAGTTAAACAATCAATTTAAAAATAATTTATAAGTTATATTTATTAAATTATGTCTTCTATGTTATAAGTAATAAAATATGATAATAGTATTAAAAAATATTTAGTTATTAATTATATATGTTTGAAAACTAATCAAAAAATAACTAATTAAAATGTTTTCAGTTATAAAACTTTGTTTTTATTTACACTTTTTATTTTCAATTGTTCAAAATTATCAATTAAAATGATATTTTTATTAAAAAAGTTCATTTTGTGTTACATTAAATGATAATTTGAAAACCTCCGATCACTTTTTTTTACCCTGTAAATATCGTGTTATAAGATACGAGAAATTCTTATATGATATGAAATGCTGGAAATATCCATTAAAACTTGAATGGTTAAACAATTACTTATTTTTGTTACTATTTAAATATATTTAATAAGATGAAAATGTATTAATAATTTCTTGTAATTATATCATGTAGTGTTAGAATTAAGTAATCTATTAGCGCATCATTTTTGACCATTTTACTATTGTCATTTAATTTATCAGTCGATTACCAAACATAACCGAAATGTATTTACTTACAACTATGATACATCTACAATGTTAGATCATATTCATTAAAATAGAAAAAGTATCTATTATTACTCATTCACTTCTCTCTGTTAATGTTTCTTTAATAAGAAGTCAACATGTCTTTTTTTTTTCATCTCATATTACTATTTAATTCCTATACAGTTACATATCAAGGTTCGTCTAGTCCAATGACAAAGGTAACATCTTGAGGGGGTCAGTGGATAGTATCCATAACTACCCCGGGTTCGAGCCTGCCACATAGTGGTACTCTTAATTGAACTGGGTCGTGGTCGACGGGTATTAGTCGGGTGCCCGAATGGATCCCGAATACTTCGGAAACATGCGTATTAACTTGCCGTTAAAAATAAACCATCTTTCTGCTTAAACATTTATGGCTTGAATTTAACATTTTATAGAAGTAGATGGGGGCATAAGTGAAACTATATCCACATTTATTTTGGTGTATGCCTCATATATGTGATCCTTTGTGTCTATGTGTCACCCATCATTCTTTTTCAACCTCATCACTCACCAAGTTGTAGTTCAACTATGCCTTTCATGGATCAAATGGTGGACCCCACTCTCTTTCTCTCTAGGGCTATATATAAAGGTTGGTGGTGCCATTTCTTAACCTGGGTAAGTTGTGTTTAAACGGTTTATACATTATAAGCACTGGGCTATATATACATATATTATATATACACACATATATAATATATAAATAAAGGTTTGTTTTGTGGTTGGTGATCAATTAGCTAGAGATGGGAAGACAACCGTGTTGTGATAAACTAGGGGTGAAGAAAGGGCCGTGGACCGCGGAGGAAGATAATAAACTCATCAATTTTATTCTAACGAGCGGCCAATGTTGTTGGCGTGCCGTCCCGAAGCTCGCCGGCCTCCGCCGGTGCGGAAAGAGCTGTCGTCTCCGATGGACCAACTACCTTCGACCCGACCTGAAGCGTGGCTTACTCACTGAGTCCGAAGAACAACTCGTTATTGATCTCCATGCCCGACTTGGTAATCGGTAGGTCTTTTGTTTTTCTTAATGGCAAGCAAACACACACGCACACACGTTCTTGTGGTATCCGGATTCAAGGGGACCTGACTGATCTCTATTGATCACGACCCAACCCAATTAAAGGTACCACACTACCACTATGTGGTAGTCTGGCAGACGCATGATCTAAATATTGCCGCATCCTATCCTTCAATTTTCTCACAAGAAAAAAATGATAATTTATTCTTCCATCTTTCAACTGGAATTTTTTTTATCAAGGTATTTATGATAATTACACATGATATATAGTAATATTAGAATTTAAAGTCAAGATATATATGTTATTATATATTTTTTAACTTTTATGTCTTGTATATTAATTTCACAGGCCTTTTTGAATAACTATCAAGAAGATATTCTAATTTTCAGATAAAATTTTCAAGATGTTATAATTATAGGAAAAAAAGGTTGTATTATAAATATAGATTAAAGTAATCAAAACAGAAATAATTGTAACTAAATAATTATTGTTTATGGCCGACATGTTTCATGGTGAAGCTACGAAGAAAATTTTTTGGTGCCTAATTTCTATTGGTCTAGTTTTCCATCATTAAAATTCTAAACAAATGAGCAATTAACTATTTGAAAGTATAGTTTCATATTTTTGATATCTTCTTTCAAAAGTTACACATATCTTTTTAATGATATGTAAAGTGAATTTTTTTTTTTAATTATATGGGTCCAGTGGATAATTAGAGAAAAAACTCATGCTTTGTTTTTGTACCATACGAGATTAATTATATAATAATAATATTTTATTGTAATTTATCTTTAGGTGGTCCAAGATCGCGGCAAGATTACCAGGACGAACGGATAATGAGATAAAAAATCACTGGAACACTCATATCAAGAAAAAATTGATAAAAAAAGGAATCGATCCGGTCACTCATGAGCCACTTCAAAAAGAACCTCAGGATATAGAGACATCATCTTCTCCTGGGGAACGCTCTTCAGAATCCGAAAACAACAACCATTCATTGCCCGTAGAAAGTGCCAATACCATAGGAAGCTCGGAGGAGAACTCAAGCTCCTCGCCGACTGAAAACTGTTCAGTTTTTAATGATGAACCTGAAAAATTGTTTGAAAGCCTTTGTGAAGATGAAAAGTTGTTAAGCTATCTTCTAGGTGAAGATGAGCCTCCGCTTGTTGATACGACATCTTGGGATTTACCAAATAATGCCAACAACTTCAATAACTGTACTAGCAGCTTCACCTCATGGGATGATTGTGCTACGTGGCTATTGGATTGTCAAGATTTTGGAGTTAATGATTTCGGGTTGGATTGTTTCAACCAAGTTGAGATGGGCATCTTAGACACACTAGAGGTTGGAAACAAAAAACAAAAATGATGCTATTTCAGTTCAAAAGAGTAAGATTGTGTTGTTCTACAATCTCATTGGACCATGCATAATCTTTGTAGGTCCCATGAGCCTGTAGAACAGTACTACATCCTTTGAGCTAGATTAAAGCATTGCCCTGATTTTTCGCCATGTTGGAATGAGAGGTTTCGTCGAAGAGATAGAAACATGAGACAAACGTTGTCGTGTTGTGTATTTTACATGTTGCTAAGTACATGTTTAGTGAATTTTAGGTCTTTAGTGTTACAAACACCATGTGTTTGATGGTAGAAGAAAACTCAAAATCTTAAAAGAGATTTCTCACCATCAATTAGGTAAATTATGAAAACCAAGCCCGAAAGTGTAGCTACTTGGAAAAAAACTTGGTAAAAGTGGGAACAAATGTCAAATATCAAGAACTTAGAGGGTTCTTTGTGCATATAGAAAGTTCTTGTATATGCCCTTCTTTTGTTAAAACAATATTACACTTTTTTCTTTCTCAATATTAATTTGTGTTTTCTGACTTTCTCCTTTAACTTGTATTGTCTATGCGAATTTTGAAGTGTGTATTAATAAATATATAAAGTTTCCCTTAAGGTGAAACAAATAAAACACACACACACACATATATATATATATATATATATGTTATATATTCAAATACAAAAGTATCTATCAAATGATTCAGGGGACTGAAGGAACCATATCAAAGTCTTCATGATCGTTATATGTTACCAACGTCCAACGTTTGCATCTTTAAATTTTTTTGATTAGACCGTTTATTCAATTTTTAATAAAATGAATATTCCATCTATCTCGGATTAAGTCTAGACGTCAGTATCATGTTATCATTTTAGGCATTGTTTGGTAGAAATAAGTTAGCTTAATTTCTGTGTACATATTTGAAGACAAAAAGTAGCTTATAAACTAACTTTTTGATAAGCTTATAAGAAGTATTTTATGACTTTTTCTAATTATGCCCCTTATTATTATTAACTATTATTAATTAAATTATATATTAATTATTGATAGATATTAATTATTTATTATTGATAAATATTAATTATAATTATTATTTATTTTCAAATGTTATTAACTATATTGGATATTATTTAACATGTTTAATCATCAAAAAATAAATATTACAATTTTTAAAATGTATAATTAAAACATGTTAAATACTTTAATAAAAAATATTTAATCTAATTCATAATTATATATATATTTTTAAATTATTAATTACTTAGGATATGAGAAGTTGATCAATTTTATTTTATTTTTATTTTATGTAATAGTAATTTAAATCATAAGTTAATGTAGAATTTTAGAGGTTTTAACAAATTATAAATTTATGATGTATAGACTAAACTACGATTTTGTTCCTATGGTTTGATGATTTTAACTGTTTTCGTCCCTGTGGTTTAAAAGCTATTTTTTCATCCTTGTGGTTACAATATGTTTCAATTTTCATCCCTACACCCTAGCTCTGTTAACACAACCGTTACAATGTTCAAAAAGTGATTTGGAAAGTTACACATTTAGCCCTTATGATAAGTAAAGTTATAAATATTTATTCTTAAACTTTCAAATATTTATTCTTAACCATTCGAGCTAAAATTGATTGTTGTTCCTATACAGTTCGAATGATCTATGGGGTATTAGGCATCAAAATTTGGATATTTATAGACAGGAATAATAAACCTTTATTTGCCTTTCGATTCTATCCAGCGATGGAACAAAAAATTATAAATTCATTTTTTTTCTTTTTCTGTTCAATAAAAAAAATGCAAATTATAAAAATTACAATTATATAGGGTTGAATAAAAATTCAAATATTATATATATATATACCTTTTTTATTATTATTTCTATACTATATATACACATATATGTATGTATGTGTTTTAATTTAATTATTAATTATTAAATAATTTTGATTAATTAATAAAAATTAAAGCTTAACTAAAATTACGGAGTAGTGAAAGTAAAATAAATTTTATAAAAACAAGTAGTTGATAAAAAAATAAAACTAATTTTTTTAATAATATTAAAATTTTTTAAATAATAATTTAAAACAAATAAAAAGAAGAAAACATATTTTATAAAAACAAGTAGTTAATAGAAAATAAAACTAATTTTTTTCTTGAATAATAAAAAGAAGACCCTCATATATACTCTTTTTTAAAATGTGTATATATATATATAATATAGAAATATAATAAAAAAAACCAATTTAAACTAAAAACAAACGCATATATAATTTAGAGGTGCATATAACCGGTTTTTTGACCTAACCGGTTATTAAAAAAATCGATCAAACATTAAACTGGTTATGGGATTTGAAAACAATACTCTAACAAACCGGTTAGATTAAGTATAAAACCGGTTAGGTCAAAAAACCGGTTATGGGAAAAACCGGTCGGAGTAGGATTGGAGGAAGGAGGCAGCGGTGCAAGCGTGTTCACCGGGTGGAGGAGGATAGCGGCGGCGGGTGCACATGTGTTCACAAGGTGGAGGAGGAATACGGCGGCGGTTGCACACGGTTCACCGGGTAGATGAGGAAGGCGCCGACGGTTGCACATGTGTTCACTGGGTGGGGGAGGAACGCGGTGGCAGTGCACATGTGTTCACCCTCGCTTTTCATGTGTTAGGCGTCCACAACTCAATTTGAGAATTTTATCCCGAAATTACCCTTGTGCACTAATGTAAAGGCCAACTTCCTTTTTTTTAATTTAATTTATTCATTAATTACCAAATTAATCTGGCCCATATGTGTATTGTGATCAACGGTTGTGATGGATTAACAAAGTTAACACACTATTTGTGGTTATAAAAAAACGGTTATCTAACCGGTAAAAGAACCGGTCACGTCCAAATGCTTAAACTAGTGGAAAAACCGGTTATAAATAATCCGGTCCGGTTTGGATCCTAGATGTCTCTTAATCATTCAGAATCCTGATTTCATACTCAATAATTACCAAACCAACATATTTCATTTTGCACCATATCGTAAAAGTCTCTTAATCATTCTGACCACCTAATCATCCAGCACCAAACCATTCAGCAACTGCCGAACAGCCACTTAGAGTTCTTAAATTTTAGTTAGGTAATTTTAATTCACAAAAAGGAAATTTTAAATCCCTCAAAAAGACATCATAAATCCCTCGAAGTCAATCAAAAAACTGAAAAATCTCTCAAAAAGAACAAACATATTCCTAGAAATAACAAGGAAAAAGTTATAAAAAAGTCTCTCCAAATCAACTAAGAATCGCTCGAGGAAATAATTCAGCTAAAAACACATCATACGACTTTACGGGTCTCTTATCTAATTTAACAGATACACCCGCTCAACGAAAAGTATGGACCACCACTAAATTCCATCCATTTAGAGAAAATGAAAATCGACAACAAACATTTTTGGCCCATGGTAATGAATAAAAGCATTGCCCAATCAATTATTAATACCTCTAATAAAAATAAAATACAGATGGTATGATTTCACGTATCCATTGTAATGATGGTTAGATGTTGCATCACTTTCCGTATTTGTCAACTTGCAAATATGTAAAAGAGTGTTTTCAAAGCGATTAAATGTCATAAAAATTATATCGTTTTCTTCTTTGTGTATAGTTTTAAAATAGTCTTTTTTTAATAGGTTTAACAATACATTTAGCCCCCTAAAAAAATATTGCATGCACACTAGAAAAAATATTATCTATTTATAACTAGAAGGAAAAATGAGGATCGGAGTTTTCTTTTTTTGGTGCTGAATTTTCAATCTCAATGATACAATATGAGTATCGTATTTTGATTTTGGTGTTTCTTTATAGGGAAATGAATTTTTTAATGTATTTTTTGTTTTAATGAATTTGTAGCCAAAAGTTAAAATGAAAAGTACATATATATATATATATATATATATATATATATATATATATATAAAGACAGAGAAGAGAGAGGGGGGGGGGGGGGGGAGGTTCAAGGGAAAACATCAAATAAATGGAAAACAGAGGAACACTCTTGTAACCTTCCATCCGAACCGTATGCATATTATAAAATTACCTGTATGCACAAGTGCATACGCTCCAGATGGAAAACTATGAGGGTATTCTTCGGTTTTCCGTTTGAGGTTTTTCCTTGAACCTGACCCTATACACACACACACACACTATGTGGGGGGTGGGGGGTGTTTCGTTGAGAAAGGTAAAAAGGATCTACATCCTTAGATCGGTCCTAGTTGAATTTCAAAAGAGTTAACGTGGATCGAGACGCTAATCTTCTTGTGACAAGCATAATTCATGGGTGAGCTAGGTGAGATTAAAAGTGATGAATAGTCTGGATCTCTTGTTACGCTTTTTACCTTTAATTTGTTTCTCACACGATCACAGTAGCCCATGCGACGACATACAACACATAAGAGCAAAGGGCATCAAGTTTTGATATGTTATTCGCTATGGATTTAATAACATGCTATAAACAACTGGCTCATTGCCGTCAAGATAATCAACTAAGCGTCTAACTAGTATTTGGTCTATTAATTGGAATGACATTGTGAAGTTCAAAAAATTGAGTCAGTTTCTTTTCGTTCTTCGTAACTTTGAGTTTGACTATTTCGATTTTCAAAGCTTGAAAGACATTATGTTTCTAGCCGACAACAACGATAATGAAACAAGAATCCTAACATCAAAAAGTCGTTTCTTTATGCTCCACATTGCCCTATATTTTGCCTTATCTATGTTTATTCTTTTAAATATATTCATGGTTCATCTTGTTTTAAAAAACATTTCTCTTTTATATTCGAAGTGATATTATAATAGAGCTCATTATACTCCAATAAAAATTTTCTCTTTATATTAAAAATGGTATTTGTAATATAAAAAAAACACTCATTTTATTCTTAGATACATTTTCCTTTTTGTATCCACAATGATATTTGTAAAAGAATTTACATATTTTCTATAAATACTCCTGAGAGCCTCACATTTTATAGATTCAAATTATGAATATTGTACATAATTATATATTGAATAATATGTGATTGAATGTCATTATCTGAAGTTAGAAAAGAGTAAGTAATGACGATGCAACATCAGAATAAGTTAAAATGGAGTAACTTATCAAAAAATTATCGATACCAAATTAACATAGGTATTATTTTTTATCCAAAAGGTGAAAACTTTTAAAAATTTATATCCAAAATAAAATACATTAATAAATAGTTTAAATAAACAATACCAAACATGCCCTGATAAGCCAAAATTGTAAGCCGCTTACTCCTCGAAGTTATCTTGCATTTCGGATTTTTTAAAGGAACCTCTATTTTTAGTTATATTTTGTGAAATATTATTATACCAGTTATTTGATTAATTTAAAAAGCTATAATAAAAATAGGTTATTATTGTAAGTCTTGAGATTTTATGGAGTTCTTGGTGAATACGTAATGAATTGATCATTACAATAAATTTTTGGTTTATTAAACATAAAAAATATCCAAACATCTTGATAGACCGTTTTATAAGACTTATTTCAAAAAATTAAACAATAAAATATCATATCAAAATGTATTGTAATAAGTTTATAAAACGTTTTTATGCATCGTAACAAGTTGTTTATAACATTTATAAACAAACGTTGTATTAGCTATTTTACAAAACATTATATGAAAATTGTCTTATAAAACAAGTGTTTTGTAAAAATATGCATTTCTCCAAAATGTCTTATAAAATAGTTGATATGCCGCTTTGTATTTATAGATGACAAAAAAACTTGTTATGTTACGCAATGACGTCCTATAAATTCCGTTATAACACTTTTAGATATAATACTTTGTTATTTGGTTCTATAAATTTCGTTATAATGCTTTCATATATGATATATTATTGGTTAATTCTATAAACTTAGATTATATTATTATGATGCTTAAAGTTATTGATGTTATATGAAATTAGACTTTTTATGATGTATGGTAAGAAAAAGGTTCTTCAATGCATTTGACATATTTTAATAGGAACAAAAACACCAATTCATGTCTTCCAATGTTGTGGTGGATTGGTTATAACTAGGGGGAGTTCATAGCGCCCTAACCGAGTTCGAGCCTTCTCGTGCACATGCTTCAGAACATTTAAGTGAGACCATGTTTAGCCCTCAAAATTACTGGGAATTAGTCGGACATTGGCCAGACACCCTTCCAAAAAAACCCACTTCATTGATTTGTGTGTGGGTTTCGTTAAGTTAAAACTCAAAGGATGTAATGCTAGTGGGGTATTTAGAAGTCTTTTTCTTGTTGTGGACTTGTTATGTCTTTATCAAATCATGATCTATCTATTCATGTACTAATGGACTCATGACTCAATCGAATTTCGAGGTATCGATGACAAACGATGATCATTTCTTTGTTTGCCCTTCTATTTCCGAATTAAGTAATGTTGACTCCTCCGAATACCCTTGAAGCAATGAGGGCCCCAAGCAGACTCGTGCACGCGTTTAACACCGATTTTCACAAACAATTTTTTTCAGTTTATGAAAGGTACATACGTTAAACTTAAAAGGGTGCTATGAGATATTATAAAATTCAAAAAAATAAATCAAAATACCGATTTTTATTTTATTTTTTATTTTTGTAAAGGGAAAATTGCATCAAAATGGAACCAACTTTGACACAATTCCTATTTTGGGGAACCAACTATGAAACTTATCATTTAAGGATTTGAAACAAACTTTTCATATATTTAAGGGTCTAGTTTACCTACTAACCTACTAATGATGACATGGTTCAGGTAAATGCCAACTAGGATTCCACATCATTATTAAATATGACAAAAATTAATTAAAAAAATGACATGGCATTCATATTTGAAAATAAAAAATAAAACCAAGAGTCTTCTTCTTCCCTAAAGTGACCCATTTTCACCACCCCCTAAATCTTCCTCATATCGTCTCCTTTTCTGACCTCCTCTTTGCAGAAATTAAGCCCTCGATTTTGTAATTATCCCTCCTCATCCGACGCTAAAGCTGAAAATATTGTAAATAAATATTTCCGTTATTCAATAATTCTTCCTATTAAATCTGAAAATTCCATCAATATTTTGTAATATTAAGAACAAATATTATATAAAAGAAAATATTATACATTAGAAGGTTGTTGTTTGATGAATGAATAAATTTGTTTATTGGTATATTTGCAGAGATCGAGGAGAGGGAAGTGTGTGTTATTTCGATGAAGCATGCTAGTGTTGACACAATCAACTTTCATTTTCTTTAACTTAGTTAATTTCTTTTGTTGCTAAATTATTTAAAGTTGATATTATAACTCAACTACAAGCAACATAATAAAAATAAATCATGGTCAGGT